>PISX010035791.1:0-12585 GCA_004024625.1 Mellivora capensis | reverse complement strand
AGCGGTATGTCATTTTAAATGAACTGATCATCAGCATTTACCTAAGTATGCATTTTCTCCTAAATTACCTGCTTATTCACTGATGAATTCACCCAGTTTTACCAAGACAAAAATCTGAAAGTCATCTGTTACTGGATTCTGTCACTTTTCATTCTTAATTTATTTATTGAATGATTATTTACCACGTGGCTGCTCTATTTCAGACACTGAAAAAGATCAGTCAGTGATTTAAAAAGAGATATGTTAAAACTCTATTCAGGGCGGCCACATAATAAATAAGCAAACAGTCATTGGGGACACACAACTTCAGTTTAAACAGTAATCGAAGACCTCTGAGAAACCTGAATGGAGTGAGGGAGTAAACCATGTGCGTTTCTTTACATTTCACTAATTAATGCACATTTCCTCATCTCCACTACTATTAACCTTAGTCAAGAGTACACATCTCTAGGAATTTCCTTTCTTGTCACTCTTCTCGTTGCATTTAGAGTTGAAAACTTCATTTGCCACCTCCCAAGGAAAGTCCTTTAACAGTTCCCAACAAAATGAAGTCTGAGTCTTTTAATAATGCATACCTAGAGCACCTTTATTATAGCATGTAAGGAACTGTTCTGTAAAATATTCTTGAGAGCTTCATGCTCTCTTTTTTCAACCTACACATGACTAGTATCTCTATTCCCTCAGGAGTTAGTATAGCTGTTCTTGTCTCTGGGATGTTTTCCTAGACAAGGTTTGATTATTTTCTTTCACCTAAGCATTACTAAGTTATAGTAAACTGTGTATCAATTTATCTTCCTTCCTTAATATTGAGGGAAGGACCTGTTGCCCTTGCATGAAATGTAATGTCTTCCTTATATTCCTTATTTATTAAATAATTGTGGTAAAGAAATAAATGTGATGATGAGACACATTTCTGTGGTTACACCACTAGCATATTTTAGAGTAAAACTTAATCAGAACCTAAATTATATGATCTTTCTACTAGATCATACAGATTCTGGGAAAATTATTTTATATTATCAGTGTTCTTAGATCCGTATATGTATCTATTTCTTTTCTACAGCAATCTAAACATGTGTGATATTTGAAAACCCTGCACAGGCATAGAAAGGAAACTTATCCTGTGAAGTATTTAATTATTAATTATGAACATAGTTCTGGGACACCTGGGTGGCTCAGTTGGTTAAGCGGCTGCCTTCGGCTCAGGTCATGATCCCAGCGTCCTGGGATCGAGTCCCACATCCCGCTCCTTGCTCGGCAGGAAGCCTGCTTCTCCCTCTGCCTCTGCCTGCCACTATGTCTGCCTGTGCTCGCTCTCTCTCCCTCTCTCTCTGACAAATAAATAAATTAAAAAAAAATTTAAAAAATTATGAACATAGTTCATGAGTTACCATTAGATGTACATGGGTTATTGCTTGTGACCTTCTGAATCAAGAAAATAGACAAGTACGTGGTAGTAACTTATATGGTACCAATTAGTTCCAACTGTATTAACATTTTTTTTCTCAAATTTTTATAATATAACCACACAGAAAATGACTTTTATTATTCACTGCCTCTTACTTGCCCATTTGCTATTTTTTTTAAATTTTTATTATTTATTGGACAGAGAGAGAGGGATCACAAGTAGGCAGAGAAACAGGCAGAGATAGAGGGGGAAGCAGGCTCCCTGCCGAGCAGAGAGCCCGATGTGGGGCTCGATCCCAAGACCCTGGGATAATGACCTGAGCTGAAGGCAGAGGCTTAACCCATTGAGCCACCCAGGCGTCCCCCATTTGCTATTTTAAGATTAGATCTAATTAACACATTATTATATAAATAAATGCTACTCACAGAATCTGTTCACATTGCCAAAAGCTACCCTTTGTGTCCCTGCAAACATAATTGTAGTAAAAGTATTCTAATGCACAAGACCTTATGACATAAGTACTAAAGAAAGAAAAAGATTCCACTGACAACAGTTTCAAGGCAAATTCCTATACTAATGAGAAAAAATGAATACAGTAACCATAGGTTTGTTGTTTACATAAGGCAAAAATAATATAAGTAAAGTAGCCTTCATTATTTAGGAAATGAATCCAAATGAAGAGCTTTTGTCATCTGTCTATATGTTGAACTCTATGACTGAATAAGTTTTGGGAAAAATGAAGAACGAATGGTGAAAATGTAAAATATACCATATACCATATTTTCAACCACATCAGCAGTGCAAAGATAGGGTGCCCTAAACAGTGATGTTTCTTTATCAAAACAATATACATTTTTGACAGTTAAATTGTTATATTGATGGAGTTTAACACTTCCACACAGAGAAATGTAATATAAGTATTAATTACAGAGAAAAAGGTTTTCCTAAACCATTGTACCTACTTGAAAAGCTGCCCACTCACTCTCAATCAAATTGTATTCATCATTCATCTCAGAGGGCTTCTCTAACCTCAAAGACTACTGATGGCTCCAAACAGTAGCCAGCTCTCCTTTCCTTTCCTTCTTCCCTTCTTTCCTTCCTTCCTCCCTCTTTCCCTCCCTTCCTTTTTCTTTTTCTTTCTTTCTTTCTCTCTCTCTCTTTTTCTTTCTTTCTTCTCTTTCTCTTTCCTTCTTTCTCTCTCTCTCTTTCTTTCTTTTTCTTCCTTCTTTCCTCCTTTCTTTCTTGCAACTTCCTTATTTATTTTATTAACATTCTCAACTTTATGTTTGCAATATGTCACGGTCCCACTTTCAACTGTCAGCTTCATGAAGACAATGCTCTGTCTTACCTGACTTTATATTTTTAAAAACACTAAGCAAAAACAAAACAAAAAACACTAAGCACATTATTTTGGAAATCACACAAAGAAATGTAAATACTAGAATATTTAATTGAATAGGATCATGGTTTCTAAGTTCCCATTATAACTGTAGCATTCAGGTGTTGCTATTTATGGCTGACCTAATGCACAACAGTGGCTAAAGGGGTTATAGTGGATTGGTATTGGAAGAAAATTCTCTATGAATCTATCGCAGGTCATAGAAGTGGAGATATTTGCTCTTTGTTCCAAACAAACTTTGTAAGGATGGTTATATAGCAAACAGCCTTGGAAGGTAGAAATGACATTTCCTTCTGAGCCATAGGGAACGCAAATAAGACGAAGTCATACTCTTCACAGTTGGTTACAGAGATATCTGGAAAGCAACAAGAAAGTTATTGAGAATAGTGATAGCACTGTGCACAAACTGGGCCACATTTATGCCTCTTGAAGTTGGATAAGTGCTTCTAAAATAATTTGAGTAATGAAGAAGTAGATGAATTTAAAATGTCCAATTGATATTTATTGAAATTACAGAAATATAACCCATGACAAGGAGAAAGATGTCAATACTTTACCATTCGATAAGAAGCCTTATTCGGTAGTTTTAGTAAATGAAATAAGCATAAACAGATAAAGAGTAACAGACACTAGTTCAATTTCTACTTTGCCAATGTAATATATTTAAAGTACTTCTTCCTTCATCTCACTTGAGTAAATTATTATATAAAATGTCTTTTACTATTATTATTATTACTTATTTTGTACATAAGATATTCTAATCTGTTCATCAACCTGAACTGTTACTTTTTACTGAAGACTTTTTTTCATCATTGATCCTGTCTTTAATTCAAGAATGAAGTCATTAATGATTATTGTATTAGTACTTCTAAATAATTTGCTAAGGACCAAGTTTTTTCTTTTTTTTTCCCCCGGCCTAAGGCAAAGCCATGTGCCATTAAAATGTTCTTAGACCTCATTAACTATCAGTTATGAATTAATACACATTGTTCTTTCAAAATACTGTTTTTTCATTAAAAAGATATATTATACATTGCTTTTCTGCCTTCACTATTATTTGGAGTTGTTATAAGCTTTCAATAATGAACATTTAGAAACTGTATCCTTTATCAAAAGGGACTTTCTGAGATCTTCTTTGCTACCAGGACTAGAGAAGATGAGACAACATAAAGGCACAATAAGAAAATAACCTATACACTGCAAGTATCAGAAGTTTTATTTGTGGCCCAATAATATTGGGTCACTTTTCTAAATTTTCAATAAATACTGGGAAATAAGAATTTTACTGTGACAGAATCTATTATATACCTTGAAAATTTCCTTTTTTGGTTATGATACTTAGGTATTTTGTTGCCTATTTTATTTTTTATATTTTATCAATGTTTATATATTGATATCTTGATATTTTGATATTTTATATTTGATATGATTTGATATTTGATATTTTATGATATTTTGATATTTGATATTTGATATTTTGATATTTTATATTTTTTATAAAAATATAAATATTTTATATTTATTTTGATATTTGATATATTTGATATTTGATAGTTAAGGCTAAGAAAGTTATATTAAAGTCACCTGTTACCAGTGTGTTTCCAGCTAGCTATAATTGAATTCTTGTCATTTATGTTATATGAAATTCATTGCTGTGTAATTGGTTCAAAGATAGAAGGACAACATCTTTATAGTGCCTTATTGTCTTTAACATTAAAAGTTCTATGTGTTGTATTGTTTAACGTATTTTTTTTATTTCTTCATATCTAATATTAGAGCATTCTCTTTGCTTTTCCTTTTCACCTGAGTATAACTTTATCTTTTTATTCTCAAACTTCCTGGTAAGTTAACTCTCAGTGTGTCTCTGGTATGGGCCATTTGATTAGATTTTGATATATATGTCAATCTGAAAATACTTTTCTCTATAAGAGAGGAAAGCTAAATTTTTATTGACATAAATAACATGTTTGGACTCCTTTTGGTCATATTAAGTCACTTTTACTCTTTTTGTGTAGTATCATTTACATGTAGAACATTTAAGTGTAAATATACACACATTTCTTTTTATGTGGCTCCTCTGATATTTAGAGAAGTATTTTTATTATTATGGTGACCTTTATATCTACAGCTTAACATAAAACCTTGTGTTCCCTCCTTTTCTATGTCTATGGGTTCCCTTTTATAAGCAATGAAATTTGACTTATAAACTTTTATTCCCTTTCCCCCTCAAATTCTTCCAATAGAAGTCAATGCTAGTCATCTGTTTTAGTGTATTTTGTTGGCTTTTAAATACACTTAATTTCTACTTTGTAGTTTGTAAGAAAAACAAAATGCATTAACTAGAAAAAAACAAATGGAGAAAATGGATAAATTTTACTTCATTAAATTAAGAACTATCCAATAAAAAACATTATTTAGGCAATCTACAGAGAGAGAGAATATATTTGCAGGATTTATGATCAATGGTGAAGTTACAATATCTCTATATGTAGATAAAAGATCGATTGATGGATACATAGATGGATAGATCTAATGGGTACATAGATCCTACAATTCATTAGAAAAATAGAATAAATGACAGAGAAATTAATAGACAAATGGGAAAAAGAATTAAAAAGCTACCTTACAAAATAACATATCCAAATGGCCAAGAGAAATGTGGAAGTATGCTCAACCTCTTTAGGAATCAGGAAATTAAAACTACTGTGAGATATTACTACCCCATACTATCATGAGGGAAATCTTTGTTTTTGTTTAAGTTGGGGCTAGTATGACTTGATTTTGCCAATGAAATATGAGCAGAAATGACATGCATAACTTCCTAGCAGTAGGTTTACAAGCCTTTATTTGATTCTTTCTACTAGTGAATCTCCTTGCTGCGTCTCCATAAGCCTGAGTAAATGAAGAGCTATAATGAAGAAAGCCTCCCCTGCCCAGTGGCATGTTGAATTTGTACTTTGAGAAAGAAAGAAATATTTTCTATGGTAAAATAACTTATTAAACTTGCTGTTTCAAGAGGAAAAAATTAACTAATCAAAGACTAATATTCTTCAGGAGGTCCTTCCAAAGAGGAAACCAAGATGCTTCATAGTGGGGATATTTAGGAACTGAAAATAATTTAATGCAATTCTACTGTACCAAGTATTAAAGCAATGGATGCTGCTGGATCAAAGCTTTGATCAGAGTCATTGTGTCATATAGCTGCAAGGATAGCTCTTGGATAGCTCTGATCAATGGACACATCATACAATTATAGTGTTCCTTTATCATGAATGATGAAGTAGAAGGACAGGATTGGAGGCCATGGTTCTGCTACATAATTCAGCTAAAGTTTTAAGATTTGGCTTATCCCTAAAGCTGTTGAGAGATGAAATGATATTTTTTCCAGCTGTGCAGTGTATAAATCCTAGAACTTATGTGTAGAGGTTCTAATATCATTGTCTGAAACCTGGCCCTGATATGTCACTGAACAGTACCCCACCCATGACAGAAACTTGCACCTACATTTCTTCTCTCTATGCAAATTTCTCTCAGTAAAACTGCCCCTGCTTTTTGTACTTCCTGGTCATGTGCCCTTGATTGCTTGCTAGTGGTGGCACCTACCATGGTTTTTAGAAAGCAGGCATATCTGCCTGAAAGATAAATTATATCAACTAGCACTAACCACCCATCCGAAGGCAAGACTGATAGATTCCTAATTGTATATATCTCCTAAAACCATCTGTCCCCTTAATGGCTACTCTCAGCCATGTATTAGGGATCAGGGAATCAAACAATGGATCAGCCTCTGGAATGCTATTTCTGAAGTGCAGAGACACAAGACTTGATGTCCCTACTTGGGTCACTCTTTTGCCCCCTTTCTTGACTCTTCTGAGCTATTGAAAAGTATGAACTGAAGCCTAGAAATGGTGGATCACCAGATGGAGGCCCTACTACCATCCGTTTCCTATTGCTGACCATAGCAACAAGAGCCGCTTCCATTCTCTTTGCCCTATTTCATGTGTTTTGTTTTTCAGTTGATAAAACATGCCTTGCATGCTATTGCTATCTTCATTTTAGAATGATTGTAATTAAAGGTTCTACAACTAATAAATGGTTGTGAGGAGA
The DNA here is from genome assembly GCA_004024625.1 of Mellivora capensis. Taxonomy (NCBI): domain Eukaryota; kingdom Metazoa; phylum Chordata; class Mammalia; order Carnivora; family Mustelidae; genus Mellivora; species Mellivora capensis. Next base: position 5,671 of record PISX010035791.1, on the reverse strand, counting down.
GTAGATTGGAGTCAAGGCAATTCTCAAGTTCTCAGTAAAGAAAATTGACATGGATATGAAACAGAAGCTAGGGAATATTTCTGAAGTAGAAGTCCCACACATGACCAGAGGACATCATCTAAAACCTCAGAATTTTGGTGGTGAGGGAGGACATACTATGGAAGAGAAATATCACTCAGACCACCAAAAATTTTTGTTGTCTCTCTCAGCCTTCTTCATTCTTCTGTGCTCAAGCTGAATCTAATGTCTGTTAGTGTCTGTGGCAGGGAGAGAGTGTCGCTTTTCTGATGTCTCCTAAAGATAGCACCCTGCTCTAGTCTCCTCATGACTTCCTGTCCTGCTCTATCAAATTATGCTAGAAAATTACTTCCAATAAATCTACAAATATGCATTCTAAGCCAGACAGTTCTGCAGAATCTGTTTGAGTTTTTCCTCCCAACAAAATATCAGGAAGTCTCTTGTTACTGGAGGAGGCTTAGGAGCAAGCGCTATTTAATTAGCTTTTTTCTTTTTCTCTGCACTGAAATTGTATGCAGATGCTACCTCCTCACTATGTGCCTTGTCTTTGAACACAGATAATTGGTCTCGTGACATGACCTGACACTTTTGAATTGCCTGATTCCTTGTCTATCATTCATATTTCTGCCTTTGTTTTAAGAGCTCAACAGTTAAATGTACTCGACAATTTTTCCAAAGCTTCTCCAATCATGTGGAGCTTTTACCCTGCAGGGTTCTCAAGGAAGAGTTTCTGGGAACAGTATTTCCTGAAATCTTGTACATTCAAAATTATATGCCTGTTGCCATAATAATTGAAATTCTCCTTGGCTTGGACTTTTTTCTTTTATTTCTCACATTTTTGCTTATTGATTATTAAACTTAAAACTCTGATGTTAACATGATTTTATTCTCTTTTAGTAAGTTATCTCTGTATGATGTATAAAGGATCTCTTTTTATCTTTAAAGTCCAACAATTCTATAATGATATAGCTCATTGTTGACTTATCTTTATTGATACTCATAAGTACTCAGTATGAAACTTTGTTCTGATTCATTTTTTGTTTTTCTTCTTTATATTTACCCCATATATATGTATATGTATATGTGTATGTATATGTATATATATGTATATATTTATATTGTCTCTTAATTTTTCTTCTCTAAAATGTCCTCTCTACTCCTAATTAGCACTTTATTTCATTTTCATTTTCTTGGCTTTTCTTATTACTGTTATATCCTTTCATTTTCTCTCAATGGTACCTCTTCTTCCTTGTCATCTTTGTAATTGTTTTTTCTGAAAATTGGGTTTTTCCTTTTTTTCTTTATTTTTTCAGTTATTGATTATTATATAAAACTATCTTAAATCTTGGAACATTGGGAAAACAAAATACTCACTTATTTCACTTCAACTCTGTTGTTTTAGCAGAGCTGGGAGAAAAACGTATATCTCTACTCCACCTGGCATCAACCCAAATGGTGTGCCAGGGGCTGGAAGATCCTCTTCAGGAATGGCTCACTCACATGGCTGTCACCTGAGGTTCTGATGGAGCCTCAGTTCCTTTTCATGTGGACCACTCCATCTCAGCTGGGCTTACTCACAGCTAGGTCCCTGATTTACAAAAGCAGGCATTCCAAAAAACAAAATCTGAGGCAGTGGCAGAGACCATATTGCCTTCTATCATTTGCCTCCAAAGTCAAATATTTACACTTCTGCTGTATGCTAGTACGAGATACAGTTCCAAGAGCTTGCTAAGATTGAAGGGAGGAACATAGACTTTATTTTACAATGGAGGAGTGTCAAGTTTCTAGAAGAGCATATGGGACAGGACATAGTGTCACAGCCGTACTTGAAGAATATAATCTACCACATTAACTGAAATATTTTATTTCAGTTTCGCACTTTCCTGCTATTTAGCAGTCAACTCCCATTTCTGTCCTTAAAAAATATATATTTTATGTATGAAACTTTATCATAAATTTAACTCCATATTTATTTTCTTTTTCTTTACCAGTCAACATTCTGTATTTACTTTTATAGATTATTTTGATGACATAATTCATTAATGAAAAGTTGGATTTTCATAACCAGCCATTAATAAAAGGATGCTATTGGTTAGAGATACAGATAAATGTCACTTGCCCAGTTTCTGAGTGAAGGGTTTATCTGTTATTAGTGACAGGTATTTTATTAATTAATGAAGCTTTCAAGACAAGAATTCAACCTTCTTTTTTACACAGAGTTTTCAATGTCCTTTTCTCCCACTTCCTCTGGTGTTCAATCCTAATCTATTTGTTCTTAGATTCACTTGCTTTGATTCCTACTCAGAGTGAAGTCCATTCCTTTTGGAGGCTAATATTTGCTGATATTTTCACACTTTTGCAAAACCTTAACACTCTCCATTTTCCCTAATCCATGAATCACACTGCAACAACAGATTTTCATGTTAATTTTGCTTGGTTCAGATACTTATTCCTCTCACATTCTTCAAAGAAATGTAATTTACACACCATGAAATTCATGCATTTAAAGTTTAAAACTCAGAGGTCTTAATAAGTTCACAAGGTTTCACAAACATTACACTAATCCGGATATTTTCATCACCCTAAAATGAAACCCCCTCTCTTCAGAGGGGAACCTTCCTGGGAACCACTAATTTACTTTGCTTGTATGGATTGGTTATTCAGAATATTTCACATGGATGGAATCATACAATAAGTGGCTTTTGTGTCTTTTTCTTTCATTTGTGTTTCTTCTCATGGTTCATTCAATTTGTAGCAGGAATCAGTATTTCATTGTGTTTTGTGGCTGATTATTTTTCTAGTATTGATAGTCCATATTCCACTCTTTTCAATCTGTTCATCAGTTGATTGACCTTGAGGTGTTTTCACTGTGATTATTATGAATAATATGAACATTTGTGTTTAGTTTTTGTGGGAACAGAGGCTATCAATTCTCTTGAATATATAACTTTGAATAGAACTTCTGGGTCATATGGTAAGTCTCTGTGGAATGTTCTGAGGAATTGCAAAGATATTTTCCAAAGTGGCTGTAGTATATGGCATTCTTACCAGCAATGTATGTGGATTCCACTTTCTCAGCATTCTCATTAACACTTGCCATTTTCCATCTTTTTCTTATTATAGCCATCCTTGTGGACATGAAATAGTATCTCATCATTCTTTTGATTTGCATTTCTCTAATGACTAATGATGTAGAACATGTTTCATGTGCTGAATAGTTATTCAAGTTTTTTCTTTGGAGTAATATCGATTCAAGTCATTTGCCAATTTTTAATTGGGTTATTTGCCTTTTTAATTTTTAGTTATAATAGCACTATATGTATTCTGATACTAGCCTCTTACCAAATATATAATTTAAAAACATTTTCAAATATTCAACCCAATCTGTGGGTTGTCTCCTTTCTTTGAGACTGACCTTTGAAACACAAAAGTTACAATTTTGATGAATTTCAACTTGTCCATTTTCTTCTTTGATTATGCTTTAAGTTTCATAGCCAAAAAACTACTGCCTAACCAAAGACACAATGATTTACAACTATATTTTCGTCTAAGAGTCTTACACTTTTATTTCTCATATTTAGGTCTTTTATTTGCTTTTCTGTACTTATTTTTACACCATTGTATTTAATTTTTGAGTTAATTTTTGTGTATGGTGTGAGGTTCAACTTTTTTCTTTTGCATGTTGATATCTAATTGTTCCAGTACCAGTTGTTAAACTGACTGTTCTTTCCCCATTGGATGGTAAATCAGTTGACTGCTAAAGTATGAGGGTTTTTGGAATCTCAAATCTATTTTATTAACCTATATGTCTATCATTATTCCAGTACTAGATTGTCTTGAAACTGTAGCTTAGAAGTAAGTATTACAATTGAGAAGTGGGAGTACTCCAACTTTGTTATTTTACAAAAATTATTTTGATTTCCCTGTGTTTTGATATTTCTTAAGAATTTTAGCATCAGCCTGTCAATTTCTGCAAAGAAGCCATCAGGGATTTTTATAAGAATATATAGAGAGATTTTAAGCATATTACCATCTTAAAAAGATTAAGTCATAACAATCTATGAACATGAGGAATCTATTTATTAGGTTTTTAACTTCTTTCAGCAATGTTTTATATTCTTCAGTGTACAAGTTTAGCACTTTCTTTGATTTTTTCCTAAATGTTATATTCTTTTTGATGCTATTGTAACTAGAAATATTTTGTAACATTTATTTTTAGATTATCTCCTAGTACATAGAAATACAATTGATTACGTACTTGATTTTGTATCCTATGACCCCGCTGAACTCATTTATTAGCTCTTGTAACATTTTTTGTTGCTTTTCTTTTTTTTAATATTTTTCTTTATTTCATTTCTTCTCAGCATAACAAAATTCATAGTGTTACAACACACCCAGTGCTCCATGCAATGCGTGCCCTCCATAATACCCACCACCTGGCTCCTGCAACCTCCCACCTCCCGCCCCTTCAAAACCCTCAAGTTGTTTTTCAGAGTCCACAGTCTCTCATGGTTCATCCCCGCGCCCCCAATTTCCCTCAACTCCCTTCTCCTCTCCATCTCCCCATGTCCTCCGTGTTATTTGTTATGCTCCACAAATAAGTGAAACCATATGATAATTGACTCTCTCTGCTTGACTTATTTCACTCAGCATAATCCCTTCCAGTCCCCTCCATGTTGCTACAAAAGTTGGGTATTCATCCTTTCTGATGGAGGCATAATACTCCATAGTGTATATGGACCACATCTTCCTTATCCATTTGTCTGTTGAAGGGCATCTTGGTTCTTTCCACAGTTTGGCAACCATGGCCATTGCTGCTATACACATTGGGGTACAGATGGCCCTTCTTTTCACCACATCTGTATCGTTGGGGTAAATGCCCAGTAGAGCAATTGCAGGGTCATAGGAAAGCTCTATTTTTAACTTCTTGAGGAACCTCCACACTGTTCTCCAGAGTGGCTGCACTAACTTGCATTCCCACCAACAGTGTAAGAGGTTTCCCCTTTCTCCACATCCTCTCCAACACACGTTGTTTCCTGTCTTGCTGATTTTGGCCATTCTAACTGGTGTGAGGTGGTATCTCAATGTGATTTTAATTTGAATCTGCCTGATGGCTAGTGATGATGAACATTTTTTCATGTGTCTGATAGCCATTTGTATGTCTTCATTGGAGAAGTGCCTGTTCATATCTTTTTTTTGATCTTTTTTGTTTTATCCATTTTTTGATATGATTATCTGTTTTGCGTGTGTTGAGTTTGAGAAGTTCATTAGAGATCCTGGATATCAACCTTTTGTCTGTACTGTCATTTGCAAATATCTTCTCCCATTCCGTGGGTTGCCTCTTTGTTTTGTTGACTGTTTCCTTTGCTGTGCAGAAGCTTTTGATCTTGATGAAGTCCCAAAAGTTCATTTTTGCTTTTGTTTCCATTGCCTTTGGAGACATATCTTGAAAGAAGTTGCTGTGGCTGATATCGAAGAGGTTACTACCTATGTTCTCCTCTAGGATTCTGATGGATTCCTGTCTCACATTCAGGTCTTTGATCCATTTCGAGTTTATCTTTGTGTACTGTGTAAGAGAATGGTCGAGTTTCATTCTTCTACATATAGCTTCCAATTTTCCCAGCACTATTTATTGAAGAGACTGTCTTTTTTC
>PISX010035790.1:0-12579 GCA_004024625.1 Mellivora capensis | reverse complement strand
GAAAGAAGAACTCTAATCTTTCAGTCAATTGAACACAATCACAACCATGGATCTATTGATACAAAACATCAAACTTAAAATATAGTATGTTCAAGTCAACAAAACAAAGAGGCAACCCACGGAATGGGAGAAGATATTTGCAAATGACACTACAGACAAAAGACTAATTTCCAAGATCTATAAAGAACTCCTCAAACTCAACACACACAAAACAGATAATCATGTCAAAAAATGGGCAGAAGACATGATCAGACACTTCTCCAAAGAAGACATACAAATGGCTAACAGACACATGAGAAAATGTTTATCGTCACTAGCCATCAGGGAGATTCAAATCAAAACCACATTGAGATACCACCTTACACCAGTTAGAATGGCCAAAATTAACAAGACAGTAAACAACATGTATTGGAGAGGATGTGGAGAAAGGGAACCCTCTTATACTGTTGTGGGAATGCAAATCAGTGCAGCCACTTTGGAAAACGGTGTGGAGATTCCTTAAGAAATTAAAAATAGAGCTTCCCTACGACCCTGCAATTGCACTACTGGGTATTTACCCCAAAGATACAGACATAGTGAAAAGAAGGGCCATCTGTACCCCAATGTTGATAGCAGCAATGGCCATAGTCACCAAACTGTGGAAAGAACCAAGATGCCGGTCAACAGAAAAATGGATAAAGATATGATCCATATATACAATGGAATATTATGCCTCCATTAGAAAGGATGAATACCCAACTTTTGTATCAACATGGATGGGACTGGAAGAGATTATGCTGAGTGAAATAAGTCAAGCCGAGAAAGTCAATTATCATATGGTTTTGCTTATTTGTGGAGCATAAGGAATAACATGGAGGAAGGACATGGGGAGATGGAGAGGAGAAGTGAGTTGGGGTAAATCGGAGGCGAGATGTACTGTAAGAGACTGTGGACTCTGAGAAACAAACTGAGGGTTTTGGAGTGGGGTGGGGGGTAGGGGGATGGGTGAGCCTGGTGGTGGGTATTAAACAGGGCATGTACTGCATGGAGCACTGGTTGCGGTGCATAAACAATGAATCTTGGAACACAGAAAAAATAAAATTAAATTAAAAAAATATATATATATAGTATGTTCACATGAGGACAAAGATAGAGACATCAGCAGCAACCTTTAGGAACTTTGGTGCTCTTATAACTGGTGCATTAACCCATTTAAGAAAAAGTCAACACAATGGAACATGATGACAGTAATAAAGATCCCCCTGCCATTCAAGTGTTAGGATAATGCTGAACTCTGCAGTTAGATAATTAGAGGGAATGATGATGCCCTGATAATATTCTGCTGTACCAATGATGTTTACTGTATTCAAAATAGTTAATAATACACTTTATTTCCTTGGTCAAAAGACTTCCTATTACATCCTGCCTCATTTAATAAATATGTTGTTGAGATGTATTTCTAATGTTTTTTGGCATGCACCTTTCCTACTATCCAACACCCTATCAAAATAATTGGGAAGCTTATATATAAATTAGATTCTTGGTCCAATAGAGAAAAAATAGTGTGTCCTGTTTGTTCACCATGAATCAATCAATATCTTCTAAATATCATTTATTAATTTGGGATATTTTACACAATTATTGAATTTAATAACAGAATACTAGGACTAACCTAGATTCATCTATTTGCTATGTAACCAAGAGGAAATTACTCCATATTTCTGAGCCATAAGATTCTTATCTGACAGTTATATTAAACTACATTATATCCTTTTGGAGGGAATATTAAATAATATTATGCATGCAAAAATAGAATTCCTTGCAAATCTCATGAACTCACTAAATGACATTTTTTATTATTGCTAATGTAATTTGTGGTCCATAAAAACCCCTATTATTTAGCCAAACTAATTTTTTAAAATTTCATAGAAAACATTTCTACCTAAGATGGAGAAAGCTGAAAGCTTGTCACTCATCCAATACTGCCCCCACTAAAAATGGTTAAATTACAAAATCATAACTTCTCTTGAAGACATTAGAGAACATTAGAGAATAAAGTAGACTGAAATCCAAAGAAACTGGGGTCCTTGAGGTGCCTGGGTGGCTCAGTCCTTAAGTGTCTGCATTCAGTTCAGGTCATGATCCCAGGACCCTGGGATCGAGCCAAGCATCAGGCTCCCTGCTCAGCAGGAGGCCTGCTTCTCCCTCTCCCACTCCTCCTGCTTGTACAAGTTTCTTCTCTTGCTGTCTCTCTCTCTCTCTCTCTCTCTCTTTGTTTGTGTGTCAAATAAATAAATAAATAAAATCTTAAAAGAAAGAAAAAGAAATTGGGATCCTCCAGGAAGAGATGTGGTGTGAAAGCTACCTCCCTTGTGGCAGAACACTGGAGGCTCTGAGTACCAAAGAAGTAGGCAAGAACCATTAGCTTAAAAAAAAAATTTTTTTTTTGAAGATGTTATTTATTTGAGAGGCAGCAAGAGAGAGCAGGAGCAAGGGGGAGAGGGAGAAGCAGGCTCTCCGCTGAGCAGGGAGCCCCATGCAGGGCTAGATCCCAGCATCCTGGGATCGTGACCTGAGTTACAGGCAGATGCTTAACCAACTGAGCCACCCAGGCGCCCCCATTAGTTTAAAATGTTAATGAACTCCTAAAGGCTGAGTGTTGGGTAGTGTGAGTGTAAGACCTCTGGTAGTCAAAGAAAGAAAGTTGCAGCTATTCAGGCTTTTTCTATGGAAGTCCACTGGGCAGATATGGGAAAAACTGGAGGCAGAGTGCCTCCCTTTGTCATAAAGACCTCCATAAGGAGAGTAGAAGCTGCTATGAAAAAGGCACGAAGTTCTACACCCCCCCCCCAATTTCCTGAAAATAAAAAACATAAGCCATTGGGGAGGATCAGCAAAGTCTGCCTTCCCAGAGGTAAAATTCAAGAAGGGAAAAGTTAAATGAATAAAAAAAACCTACCACTAAGAGAGGAGCCAGAAGCAGTCCAGGGACTATGGTCTCATAACAACAATTTTAGGGATCTTCTAACACTGGAGGAAGGACAGAGAATTCTCACCGAAGGTATGAGGCAGAGTTTGACGGCCACAGGAAACAGAGGAGGAATGCTGAAAAAAACCCCAACCCTGAAACACAGAAACAAGACCTGCCTAAGACTGAGGCATGACAGGGAAAATAGGGAATTTTATTACCACACCATCACACTGGCCACCACCAAGAAACAGGCAGGAGCAGTCTACAAAGGGGGAAGTGGCACCGCAGAGACTCTCTTCATGCTGCACTTTCACAGGAAAGGATGAAAACTTAGAGTGGAACAGCAATACTGAGAAAAGCCTTCATCCAAGCTCCCACCCTAAGCACACAGTAACACTGAAACATTCCAATGCAGTTAGGCAGTGAAGGAAACAATATCAGTAACAAATTCCAAACACACACTCTTGGTTAGATTGATTCAATCCCCAACATTAAGGGTCTAGCAGAAGAAATGAGGCTATTTATCTCTGTCTCTACTTTCTACACAGATATGCAACATTCAATTACAAATGAGACAAACAAAAGGAGAAAAAGAAGAAACACACTGTCAACAAAGTAACTTACAGAGACTCCTAGATGATGCAGATGATGGAACTACAGGACAATGAATTTCAAATTATAATTAATATGTTAAATAGGCTCTAATGGAAATAGTGTGAAAAAAAAATGCATGAACATCTGAAGCATTTCATCAAAGCAGTGACACTATGAGAACAAGTGAAAACAGAAAATGAGGAGGAGGAGGAGAAGGGGGATAATAGTAATAATAATGTAACTTAGGTAACTCCTTCTGTTGACTCATCAGTAGAATTGACATAGCCAAGGAGAGACTATGTAAACTTAGAAGAAAGATCAAGAGAAATTACCTTAACTAGGACTCAAAGAAAAAAAAAAGTTAACAAGAAAACCTGAGATCACCCAAGAGATGTTGAATGATTTCATAAACTCTAACACAGGTAAATGAAATCCTGGAAGAGGAGGTGAGAAAACAAACAAACAAACAAACAAAACAACAACAACAACAAAAAAACAACTGAAGCAATAATCACAGAAAAGTTTCAAAAAGTAGTAAAAAACGTAAATTAAATCTGAGAAGCTCATAGAAGGCCAAAAGCAATAAACACCTAAAGAAACACACTTAAACATATTAAAAATACTGAAGCCAAAGCTTAAGAAAAAATTTTGACAACAGCTAGAAGGGGGGAAAAAGACACAAAGAAACAAAATTAGAATTACAGTACTTACTGTCAGAAACTATGCAAACCAGAAAAGGAGTGACAATTTGGAGTGACAATTTCAAAGTACTGAAAGAAAACTATTAACTGAGAATTCTATATTCAGCAAAAATATCTTTCAAAAATGACTACAAGTTAAAGCTTCAAAAGAGAAGGCAGCAGGGGGTGGGGGAGAGGAAGAATTCACTGCTTTGAGATTTGTGCTTTAAGAAAGTTTAGTGAAAAATTTTCAGTCAGCAGGAAAATTATACCAGGTAGGAATTTAGATCTACAAAAAGAGATAAAGCCCTCCAACAATACCTGACATGGACATAAACATAAAAACATAACATACAGCATACAGAAAAGCAAAACATAACAATAATGTCAAAAACATGGCATAAATAAATTAAAAGTAAGTTCAGGAAAAGACATGAATGTTTGTTCTCACCAATCTTCAATATCATAAGGGTAGTCCTATAGAGCCACAAAACAAGAAAAATAAACAAAAGGCATATGGATTTCAAAAAAGAAAACATAATCTCCTTATTTTTAGTAAGTGGTATTCTACTTGGAAAATTTCAAAGAATCTAAAATAAACTCCCTGGAGTCCAGAAGTAAGTGCAGTAACAACACTGGATACAAGCCCACATTTCTATGCCACCGCCATAGGAAATTGGAATAAATGTTAAATACCATCAAGTGGGTATAAGTTAATATTTGGTAATAAAAGTATTAAATAAAATTAAATACTTAGGTACAAATCTAATAAAATGTGTACATAATTTATATACTTAACACTTAAAATCACTGATTAAAGAAATAGAAGATTTTCTAAAGAAAAAGAAAAATATATTCATGAATTAGAAGACTCAATATTAATACATGACTCTCCCCAATTTGAGAATATATAAAATTCAATCCTGATCAAAATCCCTGCAAGTTTTTATCTTTTGTAGACATCAACAAGCTGACTATAAAATCTGTTCAGAAAAGCAAAGAAATTAGAATAGCTAGTACAAATCTGAAAACAAGAACAATGTGGGAGGATTCATCACACCCAATTTCACGATTAACAAAGAATTCACAGCAATCAATTGAGTGTGGTGTTGGTAAAAGTTTAGAAATATACGTATCAATGGAAAAGAACAGAGTCCAAAAAACAGTCACATAGATGTTGCCAATTTGTTTCTGACAAACTGCAAAGGCAATTTAATTAATAATGGTATTAACTAAAAAGATTAAAAATCATTTTCAACAAATTATATTAGATAATTGGGAATACTTACACAAAAAATGAAAACCCTTTACTGTATACCTTATATTTTATACAGATTACCTCATTACATGTATAAACGTAAAATTTTAAAGTATACATTCTAGATGAGAACATAAGGGAAAATGTGACCTTGGTTTGAGGATAAGTTTTTAGATACAATAACAAAAGCACTTAGTTGGATATTATTAGAACAAAAACAACAACAAAGCTTTGAAAATGAAACAGTTGAAAAACAAAGAAAATGAAAAGACAATCCACAAATGGAGAGGTAATTTTTGGAAATCATATACCTAAATAAGAACTTACATTCCAAAATACACAAAGAACGGTCAAAAATCAAGAAGAAAATAAACAATTTAATCATATTATGGTTAGATATGATGGGACGCTTCACCAAAGATTATATGAGACTTCCAGGGAAATGACTCAGTAGGAGGATTCTAGGCTCACCTTGTCTCACAGATACACCTAGGTAACATCCACATCAGTGTAAATAACCCAGAAAATGACACAAAGACTGGCAGAACAGACTCTCCACAGCTAAACAATAAGAAGAGGCCACAACTAAGAGTATAGGAAGAGCAGAGACATAGTAGGGAGCCAAAGAGACCCTTAAGACTGTCTGCGGAGGGAGGGATATTATGGGCACAGAGAAGCAGATCCCATACCAGGTACCCCAGGAATGAAGGACCCCACACTAGTAGGAAAAATGACCATAATATTTGCCTTTGAAATCCAGAGGGGCCTAACTTCAATCAGTAAGGCTTAACACCTGAAACTTTATTTAAAAATCAGCAAGGTTGGCTCTGGGAGAGGCAGGGGGACAATAAGAAACTGAGTCCTCACCCTTAAAGAGACAGCACAACAGCCCTACTGAGATGCAGCATAGAAGCAGCAGTTTAAAAATTTCTGAGGTATATGGGAGGGAAATTTACTTACTAATCTCTTGGCATGTGCTGGAGGGGCATGGATCTTTGAGACACTTCTTCAGAGCAAAAGAGATGGTGGATACCACTTCCCTCCCCTATCTGCCAGCCTAGATAAATGGACACCTATGGAAACCTGCACAGTGCCAAAATTCTCAACCTAGCTTCCTAACAATGAGCCATGCTCCTACATTGTAAAGAACACACCCCTGCCATCCCAGCCTGGGCAGGAGTTCTGCCAGGTAGCTGTAGGCCCCCTTATGTAGCAAACTTGCACAGACCTTGTTGGCACCTTGCTCCCTGCCCCTGCATTTTCTTGTGGACCTACCCCAATATGCCCTTGGACACAGCCCTCCCAAAGCATTGCCACAAGCTTGGCAGTGTGCAAGCAGCCTTGACAGGGGCAAGTACCGCTCCAAAGTGACTCTTGCCCCAGAGATAGGGGAAGATATCACACAAAACAGTCCTACTAGAGCCCTAGCAGGGAGCTGGCAGGGGGAGGGGAGGCGCTGGAGTAGACCACTGGTCTGACTGCAGGCCCTGTCCAGCAATGAAAACTTCTAGGGGATAACCCAGCAAGAGCACCCTACAGTTGCAAATGCATGGTCTGATTCAACTCAAACCAGGGCAGTCTCAGACTGGCTCACTAACAGCACAGGAACTAAAGCCTGCCCACAAGGGCAAAGAAAGCTACTGCATACAACTGCACTGAAGGCAAACACAACTCAACCACAATAGTAAGGCACATGCAACACATAGGAGACACCCCTGAAGTGCCAGGTTCTGGTAAATAGGGACACTGAAGGTTACTAGAGAACCTCTTCTTCATAACACTACTACTTTCAAAAGCAAAAGACATAGTTGACTTTCCTAACACATAGAAACACACACCTGGGTGGCTCAGCTGGTTAAGCGACTGCCTTTGGCTTAGGTCATGAACCAGCAGTCCCAGGATTGAGACCTGCATTAGGCTCCCTGCCCAGCAGGGAGTCTACCTTTCCCTCTGACCCTCCACCCTCTCATGCTCTCTCTCATTCTCTCTCTCTCTCAAATAAGTAAATAATATTTTAAAACATTTTCTTAAAGAAACAGAGACAAAATGAGGAGGCAGAGAACATCTCCCAAATGAAAGAATAAAAGAAAATCACAGCAAGAGAGAGAAACAAAGAGAAGTAGCATGTCTGATAGGGAATTTAAAGTAATGGGGTCATAAAGATGCTCACCAGAGTTGAAAAAAAAAATAGTGGAGGACCTCAGTGAGACCCTCAATAAGGAGAAAACATAAAAAAGAACCAACAAGAGATGAAGAACTCAGTAACTGAAATTTAAAATACACTACATAGAATAAATAGCATACCAGAGGAAGCAGAAGAATGGATCAGCAACCTGGAGGAAAGTAATGGAAAGCACATCAATCTGAACAGGAGAGACAAAAAATAATAAAAAAGTGAACATTGATTCAGGGAACTCAGCAACACCATCAAGTGGAATAACATTCACACTACAAGGGTCCAAGAAGGAGAAGAGAGAGATGGGGAGGGGGCAGAAAATTTATTTGAAGAAATAATACCTGAAAACTTCCAAGTTTGGGAAAGAAACATAAATCCAGATTCAGGAAGCACAGAGAGGCCCAACAAAATCAACCCAAGGAGGTCCACACAAAGACATACAGTAATTAAAATGGCAAAAAGTAGTGATAAAGAGAATTTTGAAGGCAGCAAAAGTTACATACAAAGGAAACTCCTAGGAAGCTATCAGCTGACTTTTCAGAAGAAATTTGCAGGCCAGAAGGGAGGGCCATGATATATTCAAAGTGTTGAAAGGGGAAAACAAAAAACAAAACAAAACAAAAAAAAACCCAAAACCTGCAACCAAGAATACTCTATCCAGCAAGGCTGTCATTCAGAATAGAAAAAGAAATAAAGAGTTTCCCAGATAAACAAAAGTTAAAGGAACTCATCACCAATGAACCAGCCTTACAAAAAATGTTAAAGGGCATTTTTTGAGTAGAAAGAAAAGACCATGAGCAGAAGAAAAGGAGGAAGCACAAAAGCAATAAAATTAAGTATATCTATAAAAATCAGTCAAGAGATTCACAAAATAAAAGGATACAAAGTATGACACCTCAATACCTAAAATATGGTAGGGGGAGTAAAAATTTAGTGCTTTAATAAAATGGGTTTAAACTTAATATAGACTGCTATATGCATAAGATGTTGTACATAAATCAAATAGTAATCACAAATCAAAAACTGGTAATAGATATGCAAAAAGTAAAGAGACAGGAATCCAAGTATATCACTAAAGAAAGCCAGCACACAGTGAGAGGAGAGCAAGAGAAAAAGGAATCAAGGAGAACTACACGGGCGCCTGGGTGGCTCAGTGGGTTAAAGCCTCTGCCTTCGGCTCAGGTCATGATCCCAGGGTCCTGGGATTGAGCCCCGCATCGGGCTCTCTGCTCGGCGGGGAGCCTGCTTCCCCCTCTCTCTCTGCCTACCTCTCTGCCTACTTGTGGTATCTGTCAAATAAATAAAATCTTAAAAAAAAAAGAACTACAAAAATAATTATGAAACAAGTAACAATATGATAATAAATACATACCTATTAATAATTACTCCATTACACTGATCAATTACATTGCCCCAATTAAAAGATGTAGAGTGATGGAATGGATTTTAAAAAAGCAAAACTCGTGTACATGCTGCCTACAGGAGAGTCATTTCAGACCTAAGACACATGTATATTGAAAGTGAAAAGATGGAAAAGGATTTATCATGCAAATAGAAGTGAAAAGAAAGCTGGGATAGCAATACTTACATCAAACAAAATAGACTTTAAAACAAAGGCTGTAACAAGACACAAAGAAGGACTTGGGGCAGCATCAAAGGAAAGCCAGGAGGAGAAGAGAGAAAATATACCTTGGTGGGAATAAAATAAATTCTGTGAGTAAAGGATCTACAAATGTCTTTGGCAAACTTTAGCTTGCAGTACTGTGCCTGGTTCATATGCAAGCACTTAATATTTACTGAATTAAATACCTAAAGTGTAGTGCCTTCCTTATTTTCTTGGTCTTTTTGAACTACTCAACATTCAATGCCATGAATATGCAACTCTTCTTATGGGAGAAACAGGCCCATGCTAAAAGTATTGTTCTGGAATACACATTCCAGTGGATGGCCAACTGTCAGGGGTGCAGATCCCCATGAATGGGTCTATATTTGGGAAGGGTGGTACTAGGGCACCAAGAGTATGCTGACCTCATAACCAGTTAAGTGGCCCTGCTGCAGTGACAGTTTAGTCACATCAAGTGAGAATTTGTCACAATGATTAATTTGATCACACACTTGAGTTAGAAAGTTGATGTTGGGCCCATGTAGTACCACAGGGGAAACCTTTCCCTACCAAGATCATCATTCACCCTTAGTACTTCTTTTCCTGCCACTTCTGAATCATGGCTCAGTACTAATCCTTTCACAGATAGGAACAGGAACAACCTTAGCCTGCAAGGACTGTGAGTGCTCAATCATTTTCAGTGACATGTTCTTAATTTCAGTTAGATATACCATCTGACCAGAACTGTGAAGGGTTCTGGAAGTAAGTGAAGGAAAAAAGGTAGTGTTACAGTGAAAAGAACATTCTCTTTTGAATCAGACTAGCGTTTGAATCCTGAATCAACTTAGTAGCTATGTGACTCTGGGCAAAACATCTAAACACTCTGAGCCTCAGTTCTCGTACCTGCACAAGAGGAATACTAGTAACAGTCTCATAGAGTTAAGAAAATTACATCCAATAATATATCAGTTTTTAGCATGATCTTAATGAATGTGGTTTTCAGTATTTTGGTCCATGTAAGGTATATATAAAAGCTTTGAACATGCCCTCAATAAACTGTCAGTGTATTTAGAGAGATAATTTTAGAGATTATCAGGAACACAAAACCAAGTGTTAAGTGGAATTGTATTTTATTACTTTTTATGAATTATCAACACATTTTTTTTAAGATTTTATTTTATTATTTATTTGAGAGAGAGGCAGTGAGAGAGCATGAGCGAGGAGAAGGTCAGAGGGAGAAGCAGACTCCCCGTGGAGCTGGGAGCCTGATGCGGGACTCGATCCCCGGGTCTCCGGGATCATGACCTGAGCCAAAGGCAGTCGTCCAACCAACTGAGCCACCCAGGCGTCCCTATCAACACATTTTTAAGTGTTGTTTTCTTTGTTTTTTTTTTTAAGATTTTATTTATTTATTTATTTGATAGAGAGAGAGATCACAAATAGGCAGAGAGGTAGGCAGAGAGAGAGGAGGAAGCAGGCTCCCCACTGAGCAGAGAGCCTGATGTGGGGCCTGATCCCAGGACTCTGGGATCATGACCTGAGCCAAAGGCAGAGGCTTAACCCACTGAGCCACCCAGGCGCCCCTGGTTTTTGGTGTTTTTTTTTTTTAACCAGCCCTTTTCCCTCCATGAATTCTAACCAGCTGCTTAGTTTATAAACTATTTAACACATTTATAATCCTGGAGCTAGGTTTCAAAGTAGATGTTTAATTTGGGTATCATTTAAGACTCCTTTTGACTAAAGTATTCTAATCTACCAATTGACCCTTCAGGAGTGTTTCTTTTGAATTTCCCACATTTTTTTGATTATTCATATAATTTTCCTTGATATAAGGTGTGTCATGAGACTATGTATACTGTAACTATCCTACCACATCTTTGAATCTCTGTAGCTTTTCCATGCAAATGAAATTTTAGATTACCTGTTTCATGATTAAAATCATATATAATACCTGATGGAATAGAAAATAATAATCTATACAGTCTTTATCGATCTTTTCTTAAAGCTTTAATTCTGAAGTAATTGTGGATTCATAGGAAGTTGCAAAAAAAATGTACAAAGAGATCCTGGGTACTCTTGACCAGGGTACCAATAGGAATACCTCGCATACCTTTAGCAACCAAAACCAGGATACTGACATTGGCACAATGCACCAATTTTATTCAAATTTCAATAGTTTTACATGCATCCATTTCTGTGTGTATAGCTCTAAGCAATTTTTTCACATGTGTAGTTTGTGTGCCCCCAGAATTAAGACACAAAACTATTCCATCACACAAGTCTCTCTCATGCTATTTTTTTAGACCCTGCCAATCTCCCATTCCCCATTCCTATCAACCTGGGAATCACTAACATGTTCTCCACCACCATGATTTTTTAATTTCTATAATGGTATATGAATGGAATCACATAGTATGTAACCTTTTGAGACCATTTTTTTCATTTAGCATATCCCCTGGAGATTGAGCCGAATTGTTGCATATATCAGTATTCCATGCCTCATCACTGGTATTTGGCTATTATGAATAAAGGTGCTATGAACATTCAAATACAGGGTTTTGTGTGAACATTAAGTTTTCATTTGAGACAAATGCCCAGAAGTAAAATTGTTGTCTCATATGGTAAGTGCATATTTAGTTTTATAAGAAATTACCAAAATATTTTACAGAATAACTGTACAGTTTTACATTTCCATCAGTAATGTGTGACTGATCCAGTTTCTACAGATCCTTGTATTTGACATCATTTGGTATCATCAGTCTTTATTTTAGGCATTCTAATAGCTGTTGCATTTTAGCCACTTAATGTGTAGTGACAGTTGTGATTTTAATTTACATTTCTCTAGTGACTAGTAATGTTCAACACCTTTTGATGTACTTATTTATATGCCCCCAAATGAAATGTCTGTTTCCATATTTTATCCATTTTTTAAAATAATTGCTTTTCTACTGTTGAGTTTTGAGAATTATTTTAATATCTTTGTTGGATATGTGATTTGAAAACATTTTCTTTGAGTCTGTGCCTTATTCCCTCATCCTCTTCACCATTTCTTTCACAGAGAAGTCATACTTTGATGAGGTCCAATTTGTCAATTTTTCCTTAATGGATTTTCTTTGTTGTCATATATAAAAGTTTTTGGCTTAGTCCTAGGGCCTAAAAATTATCCTTTTTTGTCTCTATACATTTTTAGTTTTACATTTTAGTCCATGATGCATTTTGAGTTAATTTTTGTATGAGGTATGACATTTAGGAAGAAGTTCTTTTTTTTTTTTTTAATTTTTATTTTTTATAAACAAATTTTTATCCCCAGGGGTACAT
>PISX010035789.1:0-12571 GCA_004024625.1 Mellivora capensis | reverse complement strand
GGACCACAGAGGCCTGACACCCAATTCCTCCCATGGGTCGGCATATCAAACTTACAGAAGGACTCAGCCTCTCAGCCAGGAGGCAACCATTCCACTGGGTGCTATCTCATAGCCTCAGAGCTGTTGAAAGCAGCATGTTCGCCTGGGTATTCCTGCCCTCGTTGCCCCTTCAGGACCAAACACCCGGGGCCTGAGGAGCCTACCGACTCCCGCCCTCAACTCACACCTTGGGTGAGCCCTTATCTTCCCTGGCAGATCTGACATGCCTTTTCTCTGAAACATAATCCTAAACTTACGCCTAACACGAACCCTCATCCTAAGCCCAGTCCAGATTGGGTGTTCAGGCTTCCATCCACTGACGCCTGGTCAACTCATGTGGGGGACCCCTGAGCTGCACCACATCATGGTCAACTGTTCCCATTAGGACACCAAGCCCTTTAGATATATACTGAACTCACAGAGCCGGGGAAACCAGCATGCTTTCCTGAGGTCAACCCACATCAGTCACCCCAAAGCCCAGGAACCGTGGGTCTCACGGTCCGCCAGACTCTCGCCATCAACTCAGGCCTTGGGATGGGTCACCAAAGCACATGCAGAATGGGGTAGCCCTGTCCCCACGGCCTAACACTAACGCGAGGTTGGGTGTTCAGGCTTCCGTCCCGAGAGGCCTAGCTCCCTAGCCCTCCGATACGGGGACCCCATCTTCCCTGAGTCCCGTCCTCAACTCAGACATTGGGTGGGCTCATAACTCTGTTGCCAGATGTGACATGCCTTGCCCATAAGACATAACCCTAACCCTAACCTTAAACCTAACCCGAAGCCAAGGTTGGCTGACAAGGTTTCAGTCCTCAGAGGTATGGTTCCCATACTCTACAGATAGGGGAGCCCTGAGCTTCACCCCACCATTGAACCTGGTCCCAGGGGAAAACCATGCACTTTAGAAAGGAGCTGAACCCGCCGAGCAGGAGTAACCTGCATGAATCCCTTGGCCCCATCCATGTTAGGCGCCCACCAAGACCACCAACCAGGAGTCTGACGATGCTGCAGACAGAAGCCCTCAACTAGGCCTAGGGAGAGGCTAACTCAGCACGGGCAGATCTCACCTGCCATGCCCCATCGGGCATGATCTCAGGGCCATGATCCCAGGATACATCCCTAACCCTAAGTTGGGTGTTCAAGCTCTGGACCTCAGAGGCCTGACACCCAATTCCTCCCATGGGTCAGCGCATCAAACTGACAGCAGGACTCAGCCTCTCAGCCAGGAGGAAACTGTTCCATTCGGTGCTATCTCATAGCCTCAGAGCGCTCGAAAGCAGCATGTTCCCCTGGGGTATTACCGCCATCTTTGCCCCTCCAAGGCCAAACCCTGGGGCCTGAGGACCCTCCTGGGCCAACCTCAACTCACCCCTGGGTGAGCCCTTAACTTCGCTGGCAGATCCGACATGCCTTCTCCCTGAAACATAATACTAAACCTACGCCTAACACGAACCCTCATCCTAAGTCCAGTCAAGGTTGAGTGTTCAGGCTTCTGGCCTCTGACGCCTGGTCAACCCAGATGGGGGTCGGCTGAGCTGCACACCACCAAGGTCACCTGTTTCCATTAGGACACCAAGCCCTTTAGATATGTGCTGAACCCGCAGAGCAGGGGAAACCTGCATGCCTTCCTAAGGCCACCACACCGCAGGCGCTCCAAGGACCAGGAACCGTGGGTCTCACGGTCCGGCAGACATGGGCCCTCAACTCAAGCCTTGGGATGGGTCACCGCAGTGCATGCAGATCGGGGCTGCCATGCCCCCACGGCCTAACACTAACCCTAGGTTGGGTGTTCAGGTTGCTGTCCCCAGAGGCCTCGCTCCCTAGCCCTTCAGACTGGGGACCCTATCTTCACAGCGCAGGACTCTGGCTACTACCCACGTGTTCACTGTGCCATTTGGCCCTGCGCAGAACCCTCCTGGCGGGAGAAACCTCCATGGCCCCTAAAGCCACCCACACCTTCCTAGGACTCACACAACACAATCCCCGAGCCTATGCGCTCAACTCAGGCCTCCCGAGAGCCAGTCGCCACACTGGCAACATCAGGGCTGCCATGATCCCACGATCAATCCCTAACCCTAGGTTGTGGGTTCAGGCTCTGGACCCCAGCCCTGACACCCAAATTCCTCCCAGGGATGGACGCATCAGACCGACGGCAGGACTCAGCCTCGCAGCCTGAGGAAAACGTACAATCGGAGCTCTCTCCTATCCTCAGAACGGAAGAAACCAGCATTCTCCCCTGAACCATTCCGCCCCCTTTGCTCCAACAGGGAAAAAACCCTGAGCCTGAGGAGCTCACAGAGTCCCTTCCTCAACTCATCCCTTGATTGGGCCCATAACTGTGTTATCAGATGCAAAACGCCTTGCCCCTAAGACATAACCCTAACCCTAACCCTAACACCAACCCTAACCCTAAACCTAACAGGGTGCTATCTCAGCCTCAGAACGGTCAAAAGCAGCATGTTCCCCCGGGGTATTCCCGCCCTCATTGCCCCTCCAGGACCAAACACCCGGGGCCTGAGAAGCCTCCTGACTCCTGCCCCCAACACACCCCCTGGGTGAGCCCTTATCTTTGCTCCCAAATCCGAAATCCCTTGTCCCTAAGACATAACCCTAACCCTACACGTAACAGGAACCGTCATCCTAAGCCCAGCCAAGGTTGTGTGTTCAGGCTTCTGTCCTCCGACGCCTGGTCAACCCAGGTGAGGGAACACTCAGCTGCAGGCCATCAAGGTCACCTGTTCCCATTGGGACACCAAGCCCTTTAAATAGGTGCAGAACCCGCAGAGCAGGGGAAACCTGCATAACTCCCTGAGGCCACCCCACCACAGGCGCCCCAAGGACATGGAACTGTGGGTCTCACAGACCAGCAGAAATGTGCCCTCAACTCAAACCTTTGGATGGGTACCTCAGTGAATACATATCTGGGCTGCCATGTCCCCAAGGCCTAACACTAACCCTAGGTTGGGAGTTCAGGCTTCTGTCCCCAGAGGCCTGGCTCACTAGCCCTCCAGACTGGGGACCACGTCTTCACAGCACAGTAATCTGGCTACCACCCACGTGTTAACTGTGCCATTTGGCACTGCGCAAAACCTTCCTGGCAGGAGAGACCTCCATGCCCCCTAAAGCGACCCACACCTTCGCAGGACCCCCACACCCCAATCCCGAACACTGACGGGCCGCCAGAACAACGCCCTCAACTCAGCCCTCTGGAGAGCCTGTCCCCGCACTGGCACGTCACGGCTGACATGAACCCAGGACCAAACCCTAACCCTAGGTTGCGTGTTCAGGCTCTGGACCTCAGAGGCCTGACACCCAATTCCTCCCATTGGTTGGCGCATCAAACTGACAGCAGGACTCAGCCTTTCAGCCAGGAAGGAACCGTTCCATTCGGTGCTATCTCATAGCCTCAGAGTGGTCAAAAGCAGCATGTTCCCGTGGGGTATAACCACCATCTTTGCCCCTCCAGGACCAAACACCTGGGGCCTGAGGACCCTCCTGGGCCGCCCTCAACTCACCCTCTGGGTGAGCCCTTATCTTCACTGGCAGATCCGACATGCCTTCTCCCTGAAACATAATCCTAAACCTACGCCTAACACGAACCCTCATCCTAAGTCCAGTCCAGGTTGAGTGTTCAGGCTTCCGTCCTCTGACGCCTGATCAACCCAGATGGGGGTCGGCTGAGCTGCACACCATCAAGGTCACCTGTTCCCATTAGGAAAACCAAGCCCTTTAGATATGTGCTGAACCCGCAGAGCAGGGGAAACCTGCATGCCTTCCTAAGGCCACCCCACCGCAGGCGCCCCAAGGACCAGAAACCGTGGGACTCAGGGTCTGGCAGACATGGGCCCTCAACTCAAGCCTTGGGATGGGTCACCGCAGTTCATGTAGATTGGGGCTGCCATGCACCCACGGCCTAACACTAACCCTAGGTTGGGTGTTCAGGCTTCTGTCCCCAGAGGCCTCGCTCCCTAGACCTCCAGACTGGGGACCCCAACTTCACAGCGCAGGACTCTGGCTACTACCCACATGTTCACTGTGCCATTTGGCCCTGCACAGAACCCTCCTGGCGGGAGAAACTTCCATGGCCCCTAAGGCCACCCACACCTTCCTAGGACCCACACACCACAATCCCCGAGCCAGACGGGCCGCCAGACCTACGCGCTCAACTCAGCCCTCCGGAGAGCCTGTCGCCACACAGGCACATCAGGGCTGCCATGATCCCAGGACCAAACCCCAACCCTAGGTTGGGTGTTCAGGCTATGGACCCCAGGCCTGACACCCAAATTCCTCCCATGGATGGGTGCATCAGAGCAACTCCAGGACTCAGCCTCTCAGCCAGGAGGAACCCGATTCAATCAGAGCTCTCTCCTACCCTCAGAACGGAAGAAACCAGCATTCTCCCCTAAGACCATTCCCGCTCACTTTGCTCCACCAGGGAAAAAACCGAGGCCTGAGGAGCTCCCAGAGTCCCGTCCTCAACTCAACCCATGATTGGGCCCATAACTGTGTTCTCAGATGTGACATGCCTTGCCCCTAAGACATAACCCTAACCCTAAACCTAACAGTATCCCTAACCCTAACCCTAACTCGGTGCTCTCTCAGCCTCAGAACGGTCGAAAGCAGCACAGTCCCCTGGGGTATTCTCGCACTCGTTGCCCCTCCAAGACCGAACACCCGGGGCCTGAGAAGCCTCCTGAATCCCTCCCCCAACTCAACGCCTGGGTGAGCCCTTATCGTTGCTGGCAAATCCGAAAACCCTTGTCCCTAAGATATAACCCTAACCCTACACGTAACATGAACCGTCATCCTAAGCCCAGCCAAAGTTGTGTATTCAGGCTTCCGTTCTCTGACGCCTAGTCAACCCAGGTGAGGGACCCCTGAGCTGCAACACATCAAGGTCACCTGTTCCCATTAGGACATCAAGCCCTTTAGAAATGTGCTGAACCCACAGAGCAGGGGAAACCTACATGCCTCCCTGAGGCCACCCCAACATAGGCACCCCAAGGACCAGGAACCGTGGGTCTCACGGACCGGCAGACATGTGGCCTCAACTCAAGCCTTGGGATGGGTCACCTCAATGCATGCATATCGGGGCTGCCATGCCCCCATTGCCTAACACTAACCCTAGGATGGGTGTTCAGGCTTCTGTCCGCAGAGGCCTGGCTCACTAGCCCTCCAGACTGGGGACCCTGTCTTCACAGCCCAGGATTCTGGCTACCACCCACAGGTTAACTGTGCCATTTGTCCCTGGGCAGAACCCTCCTGGTAGGAGAAACTTCAATGACCCCTAAAGCCAGCCACACCTTCCGAGGACCCGCATAACCCAATCCCGGGGACAGATGGGTAAACAGACCTAGGCCCTCAACTCAGCCCACCATAGAGCATGTCGCCTCACTGGCACATCAGGCTGCCATGCCTCCAGGAGCAATCCCTAAAACTAGGTGGCATATTCAGTCTCTAGAACCCAGAGGCCTTACACCCAATTCTTCACATGGATGGGCGCATCAGACCAAGGGCAGGACTCAGCCTCTCAGCCAGGAGGAATCCGTTTCATGTGGATCTCTCTCCTACCCTGAGAACGGAAGAAACCAGCATTCTCCCCTGAGAACATTCCAGCCCTATTTGCTCCTCCAGTGAAATACCCAGGGCCTGAGGAGCACCCTGAGTCCCGTCCACAACTCAGCCATTGGGTGGGCCCATAACTCTGTTGCCAGATGTGAAATGCCTTGCCCGTAAGACATAACGCTAATCCTAACCCTAACCCTAACCCTAACCCTAACCCTAACCCTAACCCTAAACCAAACCCGAAGCCGAGGTTGGCTGCCCAGGCTTCTGTCCTCAGAGGCCTGGTTCCCAAACTCTCCAGATAGGGGATCTCTGAGCTTCACCCCACCATTGCCCCTGGTCCCCTGGTGCCCATGGAGAAAACCATGCCCTTTAGAAAGGAGCTGAACCCACCGAGCAGGAGAAACCTGCATGAATCCCTTGGGCCCCATCCATGTTAGGCGCCCACCAAGACCACGAACCAGGAGTCTGATGATCCTGCAGACAGAAGCCCTCAACTCCGCCCTAGGAGAGGCTAACTCAGCGCGGGCAGATCTCGCCTGCCATGCCCCGTCGGGCATGATATCAGGGGCATGATCCCAGGATCCATCCCTAACCTTAGGTTGGGTGTTCAGGATCTGGACCTCAGAGTCCTGACACCCAATTCCTCCCATGGGTCGGTGCATCAAACTGACAGCAGGACTCAGCCTTTCAGCCAGGAAGGAACCGTTCCATTCGGTGCTATCTCATAGCCTCAGAGCGGTCAAAAGCAGCATGTTCCCCTGGGGTATTACCGCCATCTTTGCCCCTCCAGGACCAAACACCTGGGGCCTGAGGACCCTCCTGGGCCGCCCTCAACTCACCCCCTGGGTGAGCCCTTATCTTCGCTGGCAGATCCGCCATGCCTTGTCCCTGAAACATAATCCCAAACCTATGCCTAACACGAACCCTCATCCTTAGTCCAGTCCAGGTTGAGTGTTCAGGCTTCCGTCCTCCGACGCCTGGTCAACCCAGATGGGGGTCGGCTAAGCTGCACACCATCAAGGTCTCCTGTTCCCATTAGGACACCAAGCCCTTAGATATGTGCTGAACCCGCATAGCAGGGGAAACCTACATGCCTTCCTGAGGCCACCCCAACACAGGCGCCCCAAGGACCAGAACCATGGGTCTCATGGTCTGGCAGACACGCGGCCTCAACTCAAGCCTTGGGATGGGTCACCTCAATGCATGCATATCGGGGCTGCCATGCCCCCACGGCCTAACACTAACCCTAGGTTGGGTGTTCAGGCTTTTGGCCCCTGAGGCCTGGTTCCCTAGGCCTCCAGACTGGGGACCCCATCTTCACAACACAGGACGCTGGCTACCACTCACGGGTTAACTGTGCCATTTGTCCATGTGCAGAACCCTCCTGGCAGGAGAAACCTGCCTGCCCCGAAAAGCCACCCAAATATTCAGAGGACCCTCACTCCCCAAATCTGGAGCCTGTCGGCCCTCCAGATCTAGGCACTCAACTCTGCCCTCCGGAGAGCCTGTCACCGCACTGCCACATCAGACAGACATGCTCCCAGGAACAAACCCTAACCCTAGGTTGCGTGTTCAGGCTCTGGTCCCAGTGGCCTGACACCCATTCCTCCCATGGATGGACGCATCAGTCCGAAGGCAGGACTTAGCCTCTCAGCCAGGAGGAAACCGTTTCATGCGGAGCTCTCTCCTGCCCTCAGAAGAGAAGAAACCAGCATTCTCCCTTGAGACCATTCGCCTGTCTTTCCTTCCCCAGGGAAATTACCCAGGGCCTGAGGACCTCCCTGAGTCCCGTCCTCAACTCAGCTCTTGGGTGGGCCCATAAATGTGTTTCCAGATGCGACATGCCTTGCCCCTAAGACATAACCCTAAACCTAACCCAGCCCTAACACTAACCCTAACCCTAACCCCATGTCCAGGGTGGCTGCCCAGGCTTCCGGCCTCAGAGGCCTGGTTCCCAAACTCTCCAGATGGGGGATCCTTTAGCTTCATCCCACCATTGCAACTTGTCCGAGAAGGAAATCATGCCCTTTAGAAAAGAGCTGAACCCGCCAAGCAGGCGCAACCTGCATGCATCCCTTGGGCCACATCCACGTTGGGCGCCCACCAGGACCACGAACCAGGAGTCTGAGGATCCTGCAGACACAAGCCCTCAACTCCGCCCTAGGGAGAGGCTAACTTAGCACGGAAAGATCGCGCCTGCCATGCCCCATCGGCCTAACTCTAACCCTAGTGTGTTTATTCAAACTTCCATCACGAATGGGCTGGCACGGGAGCCCTCCCGATTGGGGACTCCTTCTTCACAACACAGGACTCTGGGTACCACCCACGAGGTAACAGGGCCATTTGGCCCTGCGCAGGACCCTCCTGTCGGGAGAAACCTGCCTGTCCCGGAAAGCCACCCACACCTTCCGAGGACTCCCACACCCCAATTCCAGAGCCTGACGGAACGCCAGACCTACGCCCTCAACTGCCCTCCGGAGAGCCTGTCGCCGCACTGGCATGTCAGCGCTGCAATGATCCGAGGACAAAACCCTAACCTTAGGTCGGGTGTTCAGGCCCGGGACCCCAAAGGCCTGACATCCAATTCTGCCCAAGGGTGTGTGCATCAAACTGATGGCAGAACTCAGCCTCTCAGCCAGGAGGAAACCATTCCACTGGGTGTTATCTCATACACTCAGAGCGGTCAAAAGCAGCATTTTCCCCTGGGATATTCCCCCCATCTGTGCCCTCCAGGACCAAATACCCGGGGCCTGAGGAGGCTCCTGAGTCCCGTCCTCATCTCACCCTCTGGGTGAGGCCTATCTTCATTGGAAGATCCGACATCTGTTGTCCCTAATACATAACCCTAACCCTACGCCTAACACGAACACTCAACCTAAGCCCAGTCCAGGTTGGGTGTACAGGCTTCCGTCCTCTGACGCCTGGTCAACCCAGATGGGGGATGCCTGAGCTGCACCCCATCAAGGTCACCTGTTCCCATTTGGACACGAAGCCCTTTAGATATGTGCTGAACCCGCAGAGCAGGGGAAATCTGCATGCCTCCCTGAGGCCACCCCACTTCATGCACCCCAAGGATCAAAGAACCGTGGGTCTCACATTCAGGCAGACACACGCCCTCACCTCAAGCCTTGGGATTGGTCACAGCAGCGCATGCAGATCAGGGCTGCTATGCCCCCACAGCCTAACCCTAACGCTGGGGTGGTTATTCAGACTTCCATCCCCAGTGGCCTGACCTGGGATTCCTCGTGTTTGGGGACTCCACTTTTCAACGCAGGACTCTGGGTGCCACCCACGAGGAAACAGGGCCATTTGGCCCTGCGCAGGGCCCTCCTGCAGGAGAAACCTGCCTGCCCGGGAAATCCACCCACATTTTCCGAGGACCCCCACAACCCAATCCCGGAGCCTGATGGGCTGTGGGACCTAAGCCCTAAACTCAGCCCTACGGAGAACCTGTCCCCGCACTCGCCCATCAGGGCTGTCATGATACCAGGACCAAACCCTAACCCTAGGTTTGTTGTTCAGGTTCTGGACCCCAGAGGCCTGACACTCAATTCCTCCCATGAGTGGGCGCATCAAACTGACAGCAGGACTCAGCCTCTCAACTAGGAGGCAAACGTTCCACTGGGTGCTATCTCATACACTCAAGCGGTCGAAAGCAGCATGTTGTCCTGGGGTATTCCCGCCATCGTTTCCCTCCAGGACCAAACACCCGGGGCCTGAGGAGCCTCCTGACTCCCGCCCTCAACTCACCCCCTGGGTGAGCCCTTATCTTCACTGGCAAAACCGATTTGCCTTGAACCTAAGACATAACTCTAACCCTATGCTTAACACGAACCATCATCCTAAGCCCAGTCCAAGTTGGGTGTTCAGGCTTCCATCCTCCAACGCCTGGTCAATCCAGATGGGGGACCCTTGAACTGCACCCCATCAAGGTCATCTGTTCCCATTAGGACACCAAGCCCTTTAGATATGTGCTGAAACCGCAGATTAGGTGAAATCTGCATGCCTCCCTGAGGCCACACCACTTGAGGTGCCCCAAGGACCAGGAACAGTGGGTCTCATGGTTCGGCAGACACGCGCCCTCAACTCAAACCTTGGGATGGGTCACCGCAGCGCATGCAATCGGGGCTGCTGTGCCCCCACGGCCTAACCCTAACCATAGGTTGGGTGTTCAGGCTTCTTTCCCCAGAGGCGTGACTCCCTAGCCCTCCAGACTGGGGACCCCATCTTCACAGCAAAGGACACTGGCTACCACCCAAGTGTTCACTGCACCATTTGGCCCTGCGCAGAACCCTCTTGCCAGGAGAAATCTCCAAGCCCCCTAAAGCCAGCCACACCTTCCGAGGACCCCCATAACCCAATCCCGGAGACTGACGGGCTGCCAGACCTACACCCTCAACTCAGCCCTCCAGAGAGCCTGTTGCTGCACTGGCACATCAAGGCTGCCATGATCCCAGGACCAAACCCTAACCCTAGGTTGCGTGTTCAGGCTCTGGACCCCAGAGGCCTGACACCGAATTCCTCCCATGGATGGGCGCATACAAACTACGGCAGGAGTCAGCCTCTCAGGCAGGAGGAAGCCATTTCATACGGAGCTCTCTCCTACCCTCAGAACGAAAGAAACCAGCATTCTCCCCTGAGACCACTGTCGCCCTCATTGTTCCTCCAGGGAACAACCCAGGGCCTGAGGAGCTCACTGTGTCCTGTCCTAAACTCTGCCCTTGGGGGAGCCCATAACTGTGTTGCCAGTTGAGAAATGCATCGCCCCTAAGACAAAACCTAGCCCTAGCCCTAACCCTAACCCTAACCCTAACCCTAACCCTAACCCGAAGCCCAGGTTGGCTGCCCAGGCTTCCGGCCTCAGAGGCCTGGTTCCCAAACTCTACAGACAGGGGAGCCCTGAGCTTCATCCCACCATTGCAACTGGTCCCAGGAGGAAACCATGCCCTTTAGAAAGGAGCTGAACCCGCCGAGCAGGATCAACCAGCATGCATCCCTTGGGCCACATCCACGTTAGGCGCCCACCAGGACCACGAACCAGGAGTCTGACGATCCTGCAGACACAAGCCCTCAACTCTGCCCTAGGGAGAGGCTAATTCAGCACGGGCAGATAGCGCCTGCCATGCCCCATCGGCCTAACTCTAACCCTAGGTTGGTTATTCAGACTTCCGTCCTGAGTGGGCTGGCACGGGAACCCTCCCGATTGGGGACTCCTTCTTTACAATGCAGGACTCTGGGTGCCACCCACGAGGAAACAGGGCCATTTGGCCCTATGCAGGACCCTCCTGGAGGTAGAAACCTGCCTGCCCCGAGAAGCCACCCACACTTTCCGAGGACCCCCACACCCCAATCCCGGAGCCTCACGGGCCACCAGACCTAGGCCTTCAACTCTGCCCTCCAGAGAGCCTGTCACCACACTGGCACATCAGGGCTCCTATGATCCGAGGACAAAACCCTAAACCTAGGTTGGGTGTTCAGGCTCGGGATCCCAAAGGCCTGACACCAATTCCTCCCAACGTGGGTGCATCAAACTCATGGCAGAACTCAGTCTTTCAGCCAGGAGGAAACCGTTCCACTGGGTGCTATCTCATACGCTCAAGCAGTTGAAAGCAGCATGTTCCCCTGGGGTATTCCCGCCATCATTGCCCCTCCAGGACCAATCTCCCGGGGTCTGGGGAACCTCCTGACTCCCGCCCTCAACTCACCCCCTGGGTGAGCCCTTATCTTTGCTGGCAGATCCGACAGGCCTTGTCCATAAGACATAACCCTAACCCTACGACTAACAAGAAACCTCATCATAAGCCCAGTCCAGGTTGGGTGTTCAGGCTTCCATCTTCCGACGCCTGGTCAACCCAAATAGGGGACCACTGAGCTGCACCCCATCAAGATCACCTGTCCCCATTAGGACAGCAAGCCCTTTAGATATGTGCTGAACCCGTAGAGCAGGGGAAACCTGCATGACTCCCTGAGGCCACCCGACTTGAGGTGCCCCAAAGACCAGGAAACGTGGGTCTCACAGTCCGGCAGACACGCGCCCTCAGCTCAAGCCTTGGGATGGTTCACCAGAGCGTATGCAGATCGGGGCTGCCATGCCCCCACGGCCTAACCCTAACCCTATGTTGGGTGTTCAGGCTTCCGTCCCCAGAGGCCTGGCACCCTAGCCCTCCAGACTGGGGACGCCTTCTTCAAAACGCAGGACTCTGGATGCCACCCACGAGGAAACTGGGCCATTTGGCCCTGTGGGAGAAACCTGCCTGCCCCGGAAAGCCACCCACACTTTCCGAGGATTCACACACCCCAATCCCGGAGCGTGATGGGACTCTAGACCTACGCCCTCAACTCAGCCCTCTGGAGAGCCTGTCAATGCGATTTGGGCAGAACGCTCATGAGAATTGGTCGGGTAACGCCCGGCAAACCCGCTTCGAGCGCCGCGCGTCCGCAGGACCACCCCTGGGCCTGGCCCGGGATCCCGAGCAGTCGCGTCCAAACTCGGCCAGAAAGCCCTCCATGAGTCATGTGCAGGTGAGGCCGATGCCTCCTGCATTTCAGCATCTGTGGGCCCCTATCTGATGCCAGCAGATGGGCACGGGCCTGACCCGAAGCCTTGGCACGAACCCTGGCCTGCTCTCTCAGCCTTCCTTTCAAGGGTCCTGTCCCTCAGGGCCTCCAACTGGGTTTCGCGCCACCAATCTTCCTACCACCCCGGTGCAAATTGTGCCTTTCGGAGCGGCGTACAAGCCTCCGAGCGAGAGAGACCTGCGTTCAACTGCAGAGGCCAGCCGCATACGGGGGTGACCCACCGCATGAAAAATTCGGAGGCCGACGCCGGTCCTCAACCCCTGCTTCAAATCTGCTCCGGGAAAGCTACCGTGCGCCGGGCCCCCATGTGGGCCACATCGTCTTGGCTCGATTTTCCGGTATCTGCCACATACCCCGAGTGAGAATGGGACCTCAGCCACGGGCAACA
>PISX010035788.1:0-12580 GCA_004024625.1 Mellivora capensis | reverse complement strand
AAACAGTCTCTCATGGTGCCTTCTGCTAAGGACCTAGGGCACAGATTCAGAGTGAGGTCAGGCTGATGCCAAAGCCCATGCCCCACTCTTTTTTTTACATTTTTTAATTAAATATATTTTTTATTTTTTTATTATATTAGTCATCATACAGTATGTCATTATTTTTTGATGTAGTGTTCCATGAATCATTGTTTGCATATAAGCCTTTGACGCCCACATTCCTGGGCACACGAGCCACACAGACTTGCTTGCAAAGCTGTGGGGTGAGCTGTGTTAGGGACCTAGTAGTATGGAGCTGCTGGTGGGGGAGACAAGAGCAGGCAACTTGGGTGCCTAACACACTGAGTGGGGGCAGGGGCCTGCTGTTGGGACAGGACCAATCACATGTAATTCCTTCAATGAACAATTCATTCACATGATCCAACATTCAAAAGGTACAAAAGAGAATTCAGGGAGAAGTTTCCCTGCCACGCCTGTCCCCCCACCAACCCAGGCCCCAGCCACACAGGCAGTCAGTTCAGCTGGTTTCTTATGCAATCCAGAAACAAGGCATTTAAAATTCCTAGATTTCTTTTGTAATTTTTCTACAATGAACACATAGTGCTTGCTTAATGAGGATAAACAGAACCCAAGAGAGAATAGTCACCTGTAAGCCTATCCCCAGAAAAAATCTCCATGCGTGCTTTGATTTTTCTATTCATTAGTTGTAGACAGAGCTCTATGTATGGATAGGGAAAATAATGATTTAGTATGGTAGAGACCTTCCCTAGCAAGACAGGAAACCCAGAACCTGTATGGTAAGAGCAATTTGACTCAAGAGTTAAAAATTTTGAGTAACAATAAGCATTTTAAAGTTAAAACACAAGTAATAGCCTGGGGGAATGTTCGTCCTTGGAATACCAAGGAGCAAGAGTCTTCTGTAACCCATAGGAAAGTTGAAAGTTAGCATCCTTAATATGCAGATGGCTCACTTTCCTGTCCTGCTTTGGAAGATCTCCAGCACACCACACTTATTAGAACTTTTCCTAAATGTTCTCCTAGCAGGTTCATTTTTCATATTTACTTTTATGCCTAAATCTTTGCATTTTCACATTTGTGCCTTTAAATCTTTAACCCACAGAGAGCTCGTTTTTGCACACGGTGTTCTCTAGGAGGCCTCAAATGTGCTCTTCCAGCTGGGAGCCCGTTACACCAGCAACGGCCCCAGACCAGGTATTCCCCCGTCCCCCGGCCCCAAGCTGAAATGCAGCCTTCATCCTAGGGGAAACTTCCCAAGTACACAAGTCAGGACATGAAAACGATATCAGTAGAATTTCAGGAAAACATAGGTCCTGACACTCATACAGGTGTAAGGATGAAACATTAAATATTTTAATAATGAGAAAAATGAGGGGGTATGACCAGTTCCAGAAGAATTCAAAGAACACACACATAAACCAGAAATATTACAAGGAACAAGCACAGGTTGTGGAAGTGGCATTTTTAGGGGAGGGCAGGGGTTCGTTTGCATTTCACAGCAGGAATTACTTTGTGATTTTATCAGTTGGCCACTTAGAGTTGTCAAACAGCTCCCATGAAGTCAGAATCTGACTCAGAGGGAGTGCTGTAGAGCTACAGCCTTCCATTTTCCACCAAGGCAAACGTTTTTCCTTAGTGTCTCCCCATGTATACTTAAAGTGAATCTTAACAAAGGATTCTTGATTACACAGTAAGGCTGGTCTCAGTTCCCGCCTGATGACACACGTGGGTGCCCTGACGGAGTTCATCTACCCCAGAGGCCTGGTGTTTGCTTTCCTACCAAGTTCACAAGAGAAGTCTCAGGTTGGACATTTAACAAACGAGTCCTCCAGAACTCTGAAGGGCATACAGGGGTTTGGAGGACAAAGAAAATACCCTGGAAGTTGTGCTCTGGGACAAAACCACTCTAATTCGGCAAACAGAGGCCCACGCATAGCTGTGTTTCTCTGAGGCCATCGCTCCCAAGTGCAGTCTCAAAGACTAGTAACTTTAGAGCAAAGTAGTTAGCGCATTCAGAGACAGCTAGACGGAGAGTAACTGAAAACTGTCAGGCATATGCCAGCATTTTATCTATCAAAGCTCATGAATACACATAACACAGCTTTTGCCATATTCCTTATACAACTTCTCAGTGTCAAAAATGGAAGTATTTTTAATAGATCCGAAGATATAGCCTCTCTGTAGCATATAAAAATAAGCTTCGTAATCTCTGTGTCAGGATTCTATTTTACTTAGAAAGCATCTAGGCACTCAGGGAGCTCATAAACTCAATAGCAATCCAAGGTTTTACATTATCTGAAGATCTTGAAATCTTCAAGTTGACAAATGACAAAATATAATGTTGAAATAAATATAAGTTCTTCGTCACCATGATTTAGGTTAGTTAAAAGTATGTATTTTTTTCTACTTCGGTATGTTCTTAAATTGATACAGGTTTACTGCTCAAAAGAGCCAACATTATTCCTATATGATTAAGACTCTGAAAAATGTAACATGTATTACACTTAACACTAATAAATCAAAGATCTAGCTTTTTCTTGAACTAAAAATATTAGTCTTGTTTGCCAAAGATTTACTTAAATTATGTGAACTTGAATTCTTAAAGTATTTGAGTTGGCTTTTAAAAAGTAACTTTGAGATATACATATAATAAAATTCAGTGTTACATGTATAATGCAATGCTTTGGCGTATTTATAGTTATGCAAAAATCACCACAAATTCTGGAAAATTTCCATCACC
Source organism: Mellivora capensis (assembly GCA_004024625.1). Taxonomy (NCBI): domain Eukaryota; kingdom Metazoa; phylum Chordata; class Mammalia; order Carnivora; family Mustelidae; genus Mellivora; species Mellivora capensis. The sequence goes on along the minus strand of PISX010035788.1, from coordinate 9,822 downwards.
CCTAAAAGCAATCAATTCCATCAGGCCTAGGCAACCACTAATCTACTTTGTTTCCATTGCTTTGCCCATAATGGACAGTTCATATTAATAGAAGCATATAAGTTTGTTGTCTTTGGGTTTGGCTTCCTTCACTGAGCACAATGTTTTCTTAGGTTCACCAAGTCATGGAATGGATCAATATATTATTCCTCTTTATTGCTTATGGCATTCCATTGTACAGATAACCACGGAGTGTGTTACGTATTCATTGGGTGATGACACCTGGGTTGTTTCTGCTTTAGGGCTATTATATTATGAATATACTATGAACATTCATGTAAAAGTTCTTGTGTGGGTAGAGGTGTTCATGTCTTTTAGGTAGTAGACACCTAGAATTGCTGAGTCATAGGTAACTCTGGAAAAGAGTTTGTGTTGAAGATAGAGAATACTGCCAATGTGGTCTGCCATTTTACTTTCCCACCAGCAATATAGGAGAGTTCCAGGGTCTCCCCATTATCATCTGACTTTTTTTTTTTTAAAGATTTTATTTATTTATTTGGCAGACAGATCACAAGCAGGCAGACAGGCAGGGAGAGAGAGGGGGAAGCAGGCTCCCCGCTGAGCAAAGAGCCCGATGTGGGGCTCGATCGATCCCAGGACCCTGGGATCATGACCTGAGCCGAAGGCAGAGGCTTTAACACACTGAACCACCCAGGTGCCCTCTCATCTGACTTCTTGAATTACAGCTGCTCTGGTGAGTGAAATGTGTGGCTTTGTTTTGCATTTCTCTAGTGACTGATGATTGAACGTATTTTCATGTGCTTATTGGCCACATGAACATATGCTTGAGAAATGTCTAAGTCCATTGTACATTTTTAACTGGGTCATCTTTTTGTTGTTGAATTGTAAGTTCTTTATATTTTCTGGGTACAGGTCCCTTCCCAGACAGATGGTTTGCAATCGTTTTTTCCTAATCTATAGATTATCTTTTCACTGAGTTAGTTTTGTAAGGAATGGTTTAAGGAATTTTTTCTCCATTTAGTATATTTGAAGTATTACATTGCAATTTCCTTATTTTCTCAGAATTAGGAATATTCTATTCATGAGTGCTTATTTAGCTCTAGGAGATTATCAGAAAAGAGCTCATTTCCTTTAATAGGTGTTATAACCTAATCATTTGGACATAGGAAAAACATTACTACCTAGAGGTAAAAGGCTTTCTGAATTTCAGACACAGACATACAGAGAGCTTATAGCTTCATTGCTGGAATCTAGGTCGTGGGTCAAGGGTAAACACGGATCCACAAAACACACTAGCCCAGATATTAAAGAGATGTTCTCCTTCCTGGTGGGCATGCAGCTACTAATTGAGGTCAAAATAGACAAAGATGAATATATCAGTTTCTTGGTCTTCTCTCACTCAATAGAGAATAATCCCTAAGAAAGCATTTGTCAATTTACAGAGATCACTCGATGGTGAGATCGTAAAACCAAATTTCTAATCATGTTGCCACTAGTAAGACATTACTTAAAGGCCACCAGTAAACCAAAAAAGCAAAAACACAGAATTAGTAGAGAGGAAAATTAAAATTAGCAAACACAGTCAGCAATGTTTTATTGCTGCTTTGGATTTACCCATGTGACCGGAGACAGACCCAGATGGGCTAAAATGGCCTATGAGAGGCACTTCTCTGGTGAGGAAGTTTAGTTGACACTGTGTGGTGCATCCACTGGGCATCCCAGGGCAAGATCTTCAAAATTGTTTAAGTTTTTAAGTTAAGTTTTGAATCATGATTCTCACAAAACCACACAGTACGATTTTCGTCTAATTGATGGGAAACAGGTGAGGCATTACAACCTGTTCAAAGGAGAAGCCAAAGGAAAAAAGAAAACCCCAGACCTATTTGCAGATCAGGATATTGAAACAAATGTATAAATGGAGACAAAGGTCTTGCCCAAGCCTGGGAGCTGGCGACAGAGGGGAATCGAGTCCTTTCTCGCAGAGCTATTAGTTATTTATAACTCACAGTGCCATAAAGTGTCTCCCCTAGACTCAGCAGCAGACAAAGCTTGTGCTGGAGAGTGGTCATGTGTGTTCTTTCGACAACACAGTGCTGCTTTCTTGTAGTAGCTTTCTGGTACGTCTTAACATCTGGCAAGGCGAATTCTCCACGAGTCTGTTTTTGAACACACACTTTGAATTTGAACGTTCATTTGAACATTTCCTCATAAAAATTTCAGTATTTTGATTAAATTTAAGAATTGTCCTTAGGCTATTTTGTTCCATTAATCTACGGGTCTTTGTGTGTCAGTACCACACTGTCTTGTTGATCACAGCTTTGTAATAGAGCTTGAAGTCAGGTACTGTGATGCCCCCAGCTTTGGTTTTGTTTTTCAACCTTCCTCTGGTGATCTGGGGTCCTTTCTGGCTTCATACGAATTTTAGGGTTGTTTGTTCCAGCTCTATATGGAAAATGTTGATGGTATTTTGATAAGGATGGCACTGAATGTGTATGTGTCCCTCACCGTGAGACATTAAGTTAGGTATTAAGTTAGGTAAAAAGTCCAGAAACAAAACAAAACAAAAACCCCAAAATTTTCAGTTTTTTGTCTCCAGGGTTTTCTGGTTTTATAGTTATGCAGCTACAGCATCTATAAAGATTGTCTCTTTCAAGTATTTGTTCTAAGTATTTACTATTTTTTCCTATAGAATTGGTGAATTGTATTTTTAAGGTTTTATTTATATATTTGACAGAGAGAGAGATCACAAACAGGCAGAGGCAGGCAGAGAGAGAGAGGAGGAAGCAGGCTCTCCGCAGAGCAGAGAGCCCGATGTGGGGCTCGATCCCAGGACCCCAGGATCATGACCTGAGCCAAAGGCAGAGGCTTAACCCACTGAGCCACCCAGATGCCCCCTCAGTATTTACTTTTTGTACCTTATGCTTATTAATATTTCCCATAGTCCTTATAATGTGTAAGGCAAGTGCTATCTACCAGAACTTCTCGTATCTTCAGATATTAAGAGTAGTTTCATTAAAACCCAGGACCAGATGTAGTTTTAATCCTGGTTTATATACAATTTTTATTAAGAATTATTGCTGGTTTGTATGAAATGCCAATTTGAGAGCTATTAATATAATTCTTTACCTCCTTTGCCATATGATTCATTACATTAATAGGTTAGAATTCCTGATGTTGAATTTTTGCATTCTTGGTCTAAAACAGACTTGGTCATGCCTAGGATGTTGCAGGTTGGCTTCCATGGAAATGGGCTCCAAGACGGAGATTTACGTGTAGCAAGAACTCTGATCCATCTAGGTCCAGAGTTTCCCATAGGGCCAGCAGGCCAACCTGTCCTTCAGTTTTATCCTTGGTCTTGGCTGCATCAGAATTGTCTTGGTTTAAAGCAAGGGGGCTGGCTTGCACCCCTACATCCTCAGGGAAGGGGTATAACCTTGGACCTTGGTGAGATGGCACCCTTCATCCAAGGTCAATGCAGAGAGGAACACAGCTGAGAGTGATTCTCCACCAAACTTCCCATCAGGTGGCGCAATCCATCAATGAAAGGGGTGGGTAAGGGCTGCTTGGGGATTATGTCACTATTACAAATGGCATTTTGATATGCTGCCAGGTTCCGTCATTTATAGTCCTAATACAATCTATACTTTTGGTTCTATTTTAATTGGACAGAAAATTCCTCATTTAATTTTCTGTATCTCATGGAACCTTAGTATCAAAGTCTTCTGGTATTTGAGGTCCTAAGAGAGCTCACCTAGCGGCTGCATGTAAATAGAGAAGACCAAGGAGCAGAGCTTCGGACTAACATGTGAAGGCTGGGCAAAGGGAGAGGATAGAGTGAAGAGGTGGGGAGGGAGGAGGAAGCCAGGAGAGGGGTGTTGAGTTCCAGATGTGCCACCATCGTGATCATTTGATTTTTCCCATGTGAGAGGAGCGTTCACTCCAGATGTCTCCTTCTAGGTAGAGAGTTTAATGAATGTTAACTCCTGGTTTTGTCCCAGGTCATGCATTTTGTATCAGTGAGAGTTAATTTGACTAAATGGTAAACTTGGGAAGAATAACATGGGCGTCCTCACTTGGCCCCTTCCTTTGCTCCTCTGGGGGCCACCCTGCCAGGAAGAGAACACCAGTCTCCTCTGTACTTTCATGATGGAGTGGGTGCGTTTAATTAACTTGGAGCTGTGAAGTACAAAGCTAGAGGGTGTAACTTCTTGTGAGAGCCAGAAGGGTTTGCTGAACCAGCCATCTTCTGTACTGGAAACATCTAAGAAGGGTAGGATATTTATTATACCCGGATAGGATATTTATTATCAGGTGTTCCATCAGAAGGCTTCCTACAGATCAAGTTTGCTTTTTCTACTCTTACTGTGAAACTCCCACTTCAAGCTTTTGCAGCAGTTGACTCAGACTTCCTAGTTTAGTAATGGTAATCTGGGATCTAGCATATCTGATGTTCTAGTCTCTGGAGAATGAATTAGTTTTTAAACAATATCCCAGTATTAAATCTATGGTGATATATATATATATGTATACATATATATATATACACACACATATATAAAAATAAAAATATATGGATTGCGTACATGATCAGATTTACTACTTGCAACAATACTATGATTTACATGCTATAATTAGCCCATTAATAGCAACATAATTGATTTAAATATGGTCATTAAAAATAACACATTAGTTCCCTGTTTGGGAGAAAGCTTTCCAGGAGACCACTTCTAAGCCATACAAGACTGCACTGGTCTTGTCCCCATCTATGAACAGACAGAATTGAGAGCACCACACACTACTGTGAAAGACAGTATTAGCAAAGACAAAGGATAAAGGACTTAAACCCATTATATCCTTCTGTCTTTAACCTTCTGTTTTTATTTCAGGGCCTTAAACCCATTGAAAACAAAACAAATGCTCAACTCTCAGATTGGGTTAGAAAACCTCTTCAGCTACGTGTTCCTCTATAAAGGAACTCATTTAAAGTGGTTTATATCCTTTTGTCTTTAACCTCCTGTTTTTATTTCAGGGCAATACAAACAAACAGAAAGGTGGCATGGAGAGATTGATTCCAGGCACAGAATAAAATGAAATGAAGGGCTATTTTATATTGATAAATGATCCAACTTGCAATGGAGAGAAAATAGCTCATGCTAATTAATGTGTTCAGTATACCTAGATCCACAATAAAAATATATAGGAGCATAGTTAGGCATTCTTAGAGCTCTGAATTTGTGACTGCCTTTCCCGAATTTTGCTGAAGTCAGTCTGATACCATAGTGGAAATTCTCTAGTGCTAGCGTCCTCTTGGGAAGTCCCATGGTTGCAGCCGTAATCCCCGCAGAATCTGTATTGAAAGGGACTTTCCCTTCTCACACTTATGGATGGAGATCCTCCAGACATTTGAAGGACTTAGGAGGTTAACAAAGAATTTGCCTGAAGAGACAAAGCAAATATTCTAAGACTCATAGGGAAAACTTAAAAGACATTTGTGAAGTCTTTTCGGTTGGGAGCAAAAAGACCCATGTTTGCTTACTGCTTGTCTATTGCTGTGTAACCAGCCATCCCAATGCTCACTGGCTTAAAACAAGAAGGCATTCTCTCTCATGGTCCTGTGGGTGAACTGGGCTCGGCTGAGTGCCCTTACTTGGGGTGCTTGGGAGTTGCTATTCTATCCGTGTTGTTGGTATGATTGTAAACCACAGCAGTCACCATAACTGAAGAGTCCATAGGTACCCAGGGTTCTCACCCCCACAGGATGGCACTGGGCCAGAGAAGTCTTTGTGATGGGGCTGTCCTGTGCAAGACAGGTTCATCAGCAGTGTCCCTGGCCTCTACCCACAAGAGGCCAGTAGTGATCTCCTCCCCCAACCTTGTACATGACAAACAGGACTGTCTCCAGACATGGGAGAATGTCCGGTGTTAGAGATCCCTCTTCCACCTATTTTCCATCCCAATTATCCACAGAAAGAGTCCTAGTAATGGGACCTCCAGTGTGCCAGACATTGTAACCACTCACAAGCAGCCGACTAGGATTTAAGCTATAGCCAATCAAGTAACTCATCTTCTTTGCTTCCATGCCTTCCCCCTAAAAGTGTCTTTCCCCAGGCTCCTGTCTGCAGAGCACTCCTAATTACTTCTGGGTTGGTGTTGCCCCACTTGAGAAGATTTTTGTTCCTGTGAAGTGTTCATTTTAGTGTGCCTCAGTTTATCTGGCAGTGGATTTCCATTCTGAGCATTTGCTTTCTGAGGCCATTTGCAGTAACAAGCATCTTAATGTCCCCCCAGAGGCAAACCTGGAGATCCTGCTGCCTTTTCCTCCCTCACTTCCCCATTCCTTTTCCAGCGTTTCCTGGGATCATCATCCAAATAAATGGTACAACTTATCAATCAAGCACATGAACCCTTTGGGTAACCGGGACTTACTACCATTGGACAACTCTGGGAGCCAATACAGAACATGGGCTTAGGATTATTCTGCCCAGGTAGCCAGGGCAGTGGGGTATATGTGCACAATTTTGCCAGCCCCAGGCTAGGGCAGCTTAGGGTGTGAATTCTCTCAGGCATGTGTACAAGCAGAATGGCTTCCAGTGGCCGAAAAAGCCATCAGATGAAGACAGGAGTGTGGTGGCTGCCACCATGTGCACCACCATGGGAAAGACCCCTAGGGGAACTGCTGGCATCTGCTGTGGTGAAATCTGGGGTCCTCATCCCTTCTGGAAACTGGGGCTAACTAACATTTCTGGAACCCTCTGAGGAACTATGTAGAAGGTGCCATGCAAAGCACAGAATAGGGGAGTATAATTCTACAATATTCCAACATGCTTTGGTTAGATGGTAGCTACCTTGCAAGTCTAGATCAGTGCTTGAACCAAAGTGGAGCGGTGGGCTCCCACAGGTACTCATGGGGCAGCAACAGAGCCATCCTGGGGCAGAAGCAAGGCAAATGTGCAGTGGGGGTGAGCAGTTGTTGGACTACACGTAGATAGCTGCTGTGGCAACCATGGAGAAGGGCAGCCAGGAGCTTGTGAGGTGGGACAGAGACTACAAAATCTACACATTGACATGTACATCTTTCAAAGTCTTTGGGTTCTTTCTCCATTAGAGAGAGTCTGGCATCTTGACTTCACTAAATATAGGCCAACATTGAACTCTTGTTTGGACCAACAATTGATTTACTCCTACTTGCTTGAGACCACACACTCCACCTGGACCCTTGTGGCAAGAGCTCTATCACTGATAATTTTGAACCAATGCAGTTCATTTCTTCTTCCCAGTTGAGCAACCTTATGATCTATTCCCACACACATACCTAGGTTTCAGGTGGTCTAACAACCCAAAGTTGCAATTCTGACCCCGTATAAGCTATTGCTTATGTCAGCTTCTGTCCACCGGGTATGTTGGAATGTAATGGTCTGGTCTGGAGGGAGTGGAGATTGATGGGGACGCAGAGTCCCCATAAAAGGTAGCTTCCCCAGGTCAAGTCAGTTCAGCAGCTCTAGCCAAGGGGAGTTCTGGGTCCTCAGACAGGAGAGGAGGAGCTACTTTGGTAGAAGTGGGACTCCATGGGATTTGGAAGTTTGTGATTGAGAATAGGATCCTGGAAATCAGAAAGGGGCTTATTTGAGTGCATTGGACTTTCACCATAAGAGCCCTGATGTGCTTATGAAGCTAAGTTTTGTCGTTATTCTGCCACTTGAAGGACTAAAATTTGGGTTTTTCTTATATACTGGCCCTATAGCTGTAAGAGAGGATACATTCTTTTTGGGAAGTCTTGGAAGCTCTGATTCTCTGACAATGTCTTGCGCTGAAAAATGTCTGAACATGCCACTTTTGTTCTATAAGCTTTATCAGGACAAATGGAAGCAGCCACCTCTTTTTTGGCATTAAATACCACATAATTAAATGTACAGGAAAACATGGTTCTGGTGATTTTCTAAGTATGTGAGTCTGAATTCAATATGTATTGCTTGAAATGCCTATGGTGATGCTTTTAAGAAACAAGAGTTAGAAGGACAAAAATCTAACTTTCAGGCTCTCTGCTACAGCATTGACAGGTGCTTCTCCCCAGAATTCAGGTCCCCACAAATATCACCCCAAACTTCACAGCCCTTCCATAGGGTAATGGGGGATCAGGAGGATGCTGCTCAAGCTTGTATTTGGCAAGCACATGCGTTAAAGAAATGGGCTCTGTTTCTGTTCCACTTTTCCAGGCTTGCAGGAACAGATTTGTCAGAGTCCCTTGCCCCTAGAGTTCTAGGTTCTAGACTTCTATTAACAAGAAATAGTTACTAGATATCTAGCCCCCAAGACACGGGGGAGAGCAAAATAAATAACCACCAGCACAAATGTAGTTTCTTTGTTTTAGGAAAAGACAAACCAATGAATATGTTCCTGCCTTGGTTGGCTTTAAAATGTGGAAGTTGTATAGTGGTGGGGGTGAGGAAGGAGGCAGATGTCCCAATTTTAGCAAGGGAATAGGATAGGAAAAGAACTGTTTTTACCAAAGAACTTTGATCTTGAACTTTGATTTGTGCAAAATGTATGTAGAGATAATTGGGTTAAAATTAGTGCTCAGCAATTGTGAAGTTTCGAAAGTAATTGTTTGGAAAGATGCCTTCTCAACAATCAATTACAATACTTAATTGGAGACACGAAATTTCCATTGCTAAATTTATCAGACACTTATTTTAGAATCCTTTATTTATGATATGTTTGATACTTTTGTGACTTGGCCAAGTTGGATGTTGGAGAAATCTTAGAGTTTCTTCACTATTTCCTTAGATCAGCAATTCATGGCTTCCAAGTATCCTAGCATGAATAAATTGATAATCCAATATTAAATATAAAGGTATAGGCCTTAGCTTTAATTTTGATTTCTTTTAGGAATTCTTTCCTAGAACAATCAGACTTGGGCTTAGAAAGAAAAGCTCTTGGAACTCAGTAGAAGCAACAAAAACAAGTAAAAATACTTCTAAGGTTTAAACTTGCTTGAGGCTATTGTCTCCCAGTACAAAGGAGGTGGAGGCCAATTGGCTAGCTCAGTTCTCTTTACCTTTCAGAAGCCCTGTATTAAAGTAGACTTGTACTCTTTTTCTCTAATTGGAAAGTGAAAATATGTGGTGTAATACAAGTAGGAAATTTAAATTTCACTTTGACAGTTGTCAAGTTTGGCAGATGTTGCTAACTGCATTGAGGAAAATTTTTCTAGTAAAGCACTAATAGGCTTTAAAAATTGAATGGTGGCTGATATCAAAGAGGTTACTGCCTATGTTCTCCTCTAGGATTCTGATGGATTCCTATCTCACATTGAGGTCCTTTATCCATTTCGAGTTTATCTTTGTGTACAGTGTAAGAGAATGGTCGAGTTTCATTCTTCTACATATAGCTGTCCAATTTTCCCAGCACCATTTATTGAAGAGACTGTCTTTTTTCCACTCTATATTTTTTCCTGCTTTGTCGAAGATTATTTGACCATAGAGTTGAGGGTCCATATCTGGGCTCTATTCTGTTCAACTGGTCTATGTGTCTGTTTTTACACTAGTACCATGCTGTCTTGGTGATCACAGCTTTGTAGTAAATCTTGAAATCAGGTAACGTGATGCCACCAGTTTTATTTTTGTTTTTCAACATTTCCTTAGCAATTCAGGGTCTCTTCTGATTCCATACAAATTTTAGGATTCTTTGCTCCAGCTCTTTGAAAAATACGGTGGAATTTTGATCGGAAGGACATTAAAAGCAACTTCAAGATATGTCTCCAAAGGCAAAGGAAACAAAAGCGAAAATGAACTTTTGGGACTTCATCAAGATCAAAAGCTTCTG
>PISX010035787.1:0-12580 GCA_004024625.1 Mellivora capensis | reverse complement strand
CATAACAAATAACACGGAGGACATGGGGAGATGGAGAGGAGAAGGGAGTTGAGGGAAATTGTGGGGGAGATGAACCATGAGAGACTATGGACTCTGAAAAACAACCTGAGGGTTTTGAAGGGGCAGGGGGTGGGAGGTTGGGGGAGCCAGGTGGTGGGTATTGTGGAGGGCACGCATTGCATGGAGCACTGGGTGTGGTGTAAAACTATGAACTCTGTAACGCTGAAAAGAAATAAAAAAAAAAACCAACAACAACAACAAAAAAACAATACCTTTCTAAAAAAATTCTTTTTAAACCTTCATTATTATACTCATATATTATCCTTCATTGTATTTAACCTTATTTTCTGGATATGCATAGGTTTTTTCTTCTAAATATTTTGGAGTACAGGTTCTTCTAGTAGATAAAAGTATAACCTATATCTAGCACAGAGCTTTGTTCTAGTCTCCAGCATGAGCACATTCTCCCCACCCCCCCGCCTTTTATTTTTCTTCTTCCTTTTTCCAACCAACTTCTCTTATCAATTCCTTTTTTAGAAGTTTTTAAAAATTCTCATCTTTACAATCATCTTCCATCCCTCTATCATGCTTACCCTTATTTATGTGTGTGTATGTGCACATATATATATATATTTTACTTTCTTATACTTACTATATATCTATATATATATATACACATACTATATATATATATATGTATATATATATATATATATACATATATATATATATATATATAAAATTCTTTTATTCTTTTTTACCCCCTTTCTTCTCCCTCCATTTTGGGCACCCTTCTGATTTGTTTAGTGTACAATTTGCTGGGGTCTCTGCCACCCTTTTAGTATTTTATTCTCTCACTCATATATTCTTATCTCGAAAAATGACAAGGTGTAATAACTCACCACAAATAAAAAAAGAGGCTGTACCAATGGCTATTGACCTAATCAATATAGACATTGGTAATACGTCAGAACTAGAGTTCAGAATGATGATTATCAAGGTGCTACCTGGGCTCAAAAAAGCCATGGAATATATTAGATAAACCCTTTCTGGAGAAATCTAATCCCTTTCTAGAGAAATAAAAGAACTAAAATCTAGCCAAGTTGAAAATTTTAAAAATTTGTTAATGAGGTGCAATAAAAATGGAGGCTCTTACTGCCAGGTTAAATGAGACAGAAGAGAGAATTACTGATATAGAAGACCAAATGTCATGGAATAAAGAGACTGAGAAAAAGAGAGGCAAACAACTACTGGACTATGAGGGGAGAATTCGAGAGATAATTGATACTGTAAGAAGAAACAATATTAGAATAATTGGGATTCCAGAAGAAGAAGAAAGAAAGAGAGCAGCAGAAGGTATATTGGAGCAAATTATAATAGAGAATTTCCATAATTTGGCAAAAGGAACAAGCATCAAAATCCAGGAGGCACAGAGAACCCACCTTAAAATCAATAAAAATAGGTCAACAGCCCATCATCTAATAGTAAAACTTACTAGTCTTAGTGACAAAAAGAAAATCCTGAAAGCAGCTCAGGACAAGAAGTCCGTAACATACAATGGTAAAAATATTAGATTGGCAACAGAATTATCCACAGAGACCTGGCAGGCCAGAAAGAACTGCATCATGTGTTTAGAGCACTAAAAGAGAAAAATATGCAGTCAACAATACTATATCCAGCCAGGCTGTCATTGAAAATAAAAGGAGAGATAAATAGCTTCCAGGACAAACAAAAATTAAAAGAATTTGCAAACACCAAACCAGCCCTACAGGAAATACTGAAAGGTGTCCTCTAAGCAAAGAGACAGCCTAAAGGTAGCAGACCAGAAGGAAACAGACAAGATACAGGAACAGTCACCTTACAGGCAATACAATGGCACGAAATTCATATCTTTCAATAGATACCCTGAATGTAAATGGGCTAAATGCCACAATCATAAGACACAGGTTATCAGAATGGATAAAAATAACAAAACCCATCAATATGCTGCCTACATGAAACTCATTTTAGACCCAATGATACCTCCATATTTAAAGTGAGGGAGTGGAAAACGATTGACCATGCTAATGGACACCAAAACAAAGCTAGGAAGCTGGGGTGGCAATCCTTATATCATATTAATTAGATTTTAAGCCAAAGACTATAATAAGAGATGAGGAAGGACACTATATCATCTTCAAAGGGTCTGTCCAACAAGAAGATAGAACAATTTTAAATATCTATATCCCTAACATGGGAGCAGCCAAGTATATAAACCAATCAATAACAAAATAAAAGAAACACATTGACAATAATACAATAATAATAGGGGACATTAACTTCCCCTCACTGAAATGGAAAGATCATCCAAGCAAAAGATCAACAAGGAAATAAAGGCCTTAAATGACACACTGGACCAGATGGACATCACAGATATATTCAGAATATTCCATCCCAAAGCAACAGAATACACATTCTTTTCTAGTGCACATGGAACATTCCCTGCAAGAGAGCACATCCTGGGACACAAATCAGGTCTCAACTGGTACCAAAAGATTGGGATCATTCTCTGTATATGGTCAGACCACAATGCTCTGAAGCTAGAACTCAATCACAAGAGGAAATTTGGAAAGAACCCAAATACATGGAGACTAAACAGCATCCTTCTAAAGAATGAATGGGTCAACCAAGAAATTAAAGAAGAATTGAAAAAATTCATGGAAACAAATGATAATGAAAACACAACAGTTCTGGGCACCTGGGTGACTCAGTGGGTTAAAGCCTCTGCTTTCAGCTCAGGTCATGATCCCAGGGTCCTGGGATTGAGCCCCACATCGGGCTCTCTGATCCGCAGAGAGCCTGCTTCCTCCTCTCTCTCCCTGCCTCCCTCTCTTGCCTACTTGTAATCTCTGTCAAATAAATACATAAAATTTAAAAAAAAAAAAAAAAGGAAAGAAAACACAACAGTTCAAAATCTGTGGGACACAACAAAAGTGGTCCTGAGAGGAAAATATATAGCCATAAAAGCTTTTTTCAAGAAACAAGAAATGTCTCAAGTACACAACCTAACACTACACCTAAAGGATCTGGAGAAAGAACAGCAAAGAAAGCCTAAACCCAGCAGGAGATGAGAAATAATAAATATTAGAGCAGACATCAATGAAATAGAAACCAAAAGAACAGTAGAACAAATTAAAAAACTAGAAGCTGATTCTTTGAAAGAATTATTAAGATTCATAAACCACTGGCCAGAATCATCAAAAAGAAAAGAGAAAGGGCACAAATAAATAAAATCATGGATGATAGAGGAGAGATCACAACCAACACCAAAAAAAATACAAACAATTATAAGAACGTATTATAAGCAACTATACGCCAGCAAATTTGACAATCTGGAAGAAATGGATGCATTCCTAGAGACGTTTAAACTACCAAAACTGAACCAGGAAGACACAGAAGACCTGAACAGACCCATAACCAGTAAAGAGATTGAAGCAGTCATCAAAAATACCTCAAGAAACAAGAGCCTAGGGTCAGACAGCTTCCCAGGGGAATTCTTTTTTTTTTTTTTTTAAAGATTTTATTCATTTATTTGAAAGGCAGAGATCACAAGCAGACAGAGAGGCAGGCAGAGAGAGAGGAGGAAGCAGGCTCCCTGCTGAGCAGAGAGCCCAATATGGGGCTCAATCCCAGCACTCTGGGACCACGACCTGAGCCGAAGGTAGAGACTTTAACCCACTGAGCCACCCAGGTGCCCCTCCCAGGGGAATTCTACCACACAATTACAGAAGAAGTGAAACCTATTCTCCTGAAACTCTACCAAAAAATAGAAAAGGAAGGAAAACTTCCAAATTCATTTTATGATGCCAGCATTACCTTGAACCAAAACCAGACAGAAACCACGTCAAAAAACAGAATTACAAACCAATATCCTTGATGAATACACATGAGAAAATTCTCATCAAAATACTAGCCAACAGGATCCAACAGTACATTAAAAGGATTATTCACCACGACCAAGTAGGATTTATTCCTGGGCTGCAAGGTTGGTTCAACATCCACAAATAAATCAGTGTGATACAATACATTAATAAAAGAAAGAACAAGAACCATATGATACTCTCAATAGATGCTGAAAATAAATTGACAAAGTACAACATCCTTTCTTGAATAAAACTCTTCAAAGTGTAGGGGTAGAGGGCACATTCCTCAATACCATCAGAGCCATCTATGATAAACAAAACAAACAAACAAAAAAAAACCCACAGCAAATGTCATTGTCAATGTGGAAAACTGAGAGCTTTTCCCCTAAGGTCAGAAACACGGCAGGGATGTCCACCATCACCACTGCTATTCGACATACTACTAGAAGTCCTAACCTCAGGAATCAGACAAAAAGAAATTAAAGGCATCCAAATCGGCAAAGAAGAAGTCAAACTATCACTCTTTGCAGATGATATGATATTTTATGTGGAAAACCCAAAAGACTCAACTCCAAATATGCTAGAACTTGCACGGGAAATCATTAAAGTGTCAGGATATAAAATCAATGCACAAAATCAGCTGCATTTCTGTACCCCAACAACAAGACAGAAGAAAGAGAAATTAAGAAGTTGATCCCATTTACAATTGCACCCAAAACCATAAGATACCCAGGAAAAAACCTAGCCAAAGAAGCAAAGAATCTGTACTCAGAAAACTATAAAGTACTCATGAAAGAAATTGAGAAAGACACAAAGAAATGGAAAAGTGTTCCATGCTCATGGATTGGAAGAAAAAATGTGAAAATGTGTATGCTACCTAAAGCAATCTACACATTTAATGCAATACATAGAAAAATACCATCCATTTTTTTTCAAGGAGATGGAATAAATAATCCTAAAATTTATATGGAACCAGAAAAGACTTCGAATAGCCAGAGGCATGTTGGAAAAGAAAATCAAAGTTGGTGTCATCAAAATTCCAGACTTCAAGCTCTATTACAAAGCTGTCATCATCAAGACAGTATAGTACTGGCACAAAAACAGACACATAGATCAGTGGAACAGAATGGAGAGCCCATAAATGGATCCTCAACTCTATGGTCAACTAATCTTTGACAAAGCAGGAAAGAATGTCCAATGAAAAGAGACAGCCTCTTCAACAAATGGCGTTGGGAAAATTGGACAAACACATGCAGAAGAATGAAAATGCACCATTTCCTTACAGCACACACAAAAATAGACTCAAAATGGATGAAAGACCTCAACGTGAGACAGGAATCCATAAAAATCTTTGAGGAGAATACAGGCAGCAACCACTTTGACCTCAGCCACAGCAACTTCTTCCTAGAAACATCACCAAAGGCAAGGGAAGCAAGAGCAAAAAATGAACATTGGGATTTCATCAAGATCAAAAGCTTTTGCACAACAAAGGAAACAGTCAACAAAACCAAAATACAACCAACAGAATGGGAGAAGATATTTGAAAATGATATCTCATATAAAGGGCTAATATCCAAAATCTATAAAAAAAACTAATCAAACTCAACACCAAAAGAACAAATAATCCAATCAGAAATGGTCAGAAGACATGAACAGACATTTCTGCAAAGAAGACATGCAGATGGCCAACAGACAGATGAATAAATGCTCAACATCACTCAGCGTCGAAGAAATACAAATGAAAACCACAGTGAGATACCACCTCACACCAGACAGAATGGCTAAAATTAGCCTTTCAGGAAACAACAGGCGTTGGAGAGGATGCAAGGAAAGGGGAACCCTCCTACACTGTTGGTGGGAATGCAAGCTGGCCCAGATACTATGTATAAAAGCATGGAGGTTCCTCAAAAAAGTTGAAAATAGAGCTACCTTATGACCCAGCAATCACACTACTGGGTATTTACCCTAAAGATACAAATGTAGTAATCCAAAGTGGCATGTGCACCGAATATTGATAGCAGCAATGTCCACAATAGCCAAACTATGGAAAGAACCTAGATGTCCATCAACAGAGGAATGGATAAAGAAGAAGTGATTATATATATATATATATATATATATATATATATATATATAATCTTTTTCCATTTTGCAGCCATAAAACTAAATGCAATCTTGCCATTTGCAATTACGGGGATGGAACTAGAGGGTATTATGCTGAGCAAAATAAGTCAATCAGAGAAAGACAATTATATGATCTTTCTGATATGAGGAATATAAGAGGCAGAGTGGGGGGGTTTGGGAGGTAGGGAAGGAAAAAATAAAACAAGATGGGATCGGGAGGGAGACAAACCATAAGAGTCACTTAATCTCACAAAACAAACTGAAGGTTGCTGGGGGTGGTAGGTATGGAGAGGGTGATTTGGGTTATGGACATTGGGGAGGGTATGTGATATGGTGAGTACTGTGAAGTGTGTAAGCCTGGTGATTCACAAACCTGTACCCCTGGGACAAATGACACAATGTATGTTAATAAATATAATTGATTTTAAAAAAATCTTTTTTTCCTTCTTTCCCTTCTTTTTTTTTTCTTTTTCTTCTTTTTTCCTTCTGTTTCTCTCTCTCTTTTTTCTTTTTTTTTTCGCTGTTTCTTTTTTCTTTCTTTTCTTTTCTTCTTTCAAAAGCCGTGGTTTAAGAGAGCAACTGGCATATAAAAAGTCCAGCTCTAGAACTCCACCAAATAGCAGGGAGAGTTGCTGGAAGTCTCTTCATGTGGGAGGGAATAATGGTCACTCTCTATGCTGCCCCTCCATATTGAAATCACAAATCAGTGCACAGTCTAGGTACCCTAACTGATCTGCCACCACAGTGAGTCATGAGTGCCCACCTCACACAAGAAACAGCCATTCCACCAAGGTGGCCACAGGGCAATGCACATCAGGATACCTGTGGTTAACACTCATCACAGCCTCAGGTTTTCTGTCAAGGTGACATAGATGCAAGGTACCCCAGAACTCTCCATACCCACACTGTATTGGCTTCCAATGACTTTCTAGGGCACACGGAGTGCACTGAATTCCAGAAAATCATAATTGATGTCTGTCTCACATCCAGCCACCATGCCTACATTTGTTTCAGCCATCCAATCAGAGAATGCCCTTTGTGTATCACCCTCAACCACTCCTACCAACACAAGCCTTGGCTTCAGTTTCCTTGTCAGGGCACCCCCTGTGCTGAACACCTTGGGACATGCCGTTTTATACCCAACTGAACTTCAGCTTCTTATGTAGCTGTCCTCAGTGTAGAGAGCCCAGGATAATGCAGGTTATAATCACTTCAGTTTCAGGTATGCTGTCAGGAAACATTGTGACAAAATCAAAGACCCTAGCCCCTGCCCATTTTAGCTTTAACTGTCTTGGCAGGAAATCTCCCACATGGAGTAACAGAACCTCACAGTCTGTATCTCATCTTGGCTCCAGTGACTCCTTCAAGGAACCCTCTTTTCAGAGAGCTGTGGAACAACCTAGTTTACATACACTTTGGCTTTACCGATCTTTCCAAGGTATTCTATGTGTGTAGTGCTCCAGGTCCCCCCAACTTGCATCCATTTTAGTTTCAGGAATCCTGTCAGAGCACCCTCTGGACAGAGAGCCCAGGCCATTCCTGGTCCAAACACCACCTCCGTTCTAGATGTTCCACCAGAGTAACCCCCTAAGTAGAGAAATCTGGGGCACTCTGACTTACCCATTTCAACTTCAACTGCCCTCTCAGGTTACCCTCAGAGCATAGAACACTGGAGCACCCCAGCTTATATCCATTTCAACTTTATCTGTCTAACAGGGTACTTGCTATGTGGAAAGGCCTGAGGCACCCAGCCTATGTCAGCCACAGCTTTAGCCAGTCAGGAAAAATCACCAAATGCACACAGTCTACATGAGGAATGATCATATGCAGGACCATTCCTCCGAGGTTAGAAGTAGCTGTTCTGCCTAATCCATATAAACAAACACATAAAGTCAAACAGACTGGAAAGACAGAGGAATGTGCTTCAAAATAAAGAACAAGAAAAAACCTTGGGGAAAAAACAAAAACTAAATGAAATGGAGATAAACAACTTAAACTATTTATCATAAAGATGCTCACTGCACTGGAAAGAAGAGTGGAAGAATACAGTAAAATCTTAACTGAAGATATAGAAAATATAAAACAGAAACAGTCAGAGTTGAAGAATACAATAATTGAAATAACACACTAGGAGGAATCAACAGTAGATGAACAGATATGGAAGAATATATCAGCAACTTGGAAGACAGTGTAATCACTAATCATCAGGGAAATACAAATTAAAACTACAATGAGATATCACCCTGCACCAGTTAGAATGGCTAAAATTAATAAACACAGGAAACAACAGGTGTTGGCAAGGATGCAGAGAAAGGGAAACCCTTCTGCACTGTTGTTAGGATTGCAAACTGTTGAAGCTGCTCTGGAAAATAGTATGGAGGTTTCTCAGAAAGTTGAAAATAGAACTACCCTATGATCCAGCAGTTGGCATTATTAGGTATTTACCCAGAGGATTAAAAAATACTGATTCAAAGTGACACATGCACCCTGATGTTTATAGCAGCATTATCAACAATAGCAAAATTATGGAAAGTGCCCAAATGTTCATTGACTGATGAATGCATAAAGAAGTAGTATACACTGGAATATTACTCAGACATTGAAAATAATGAAATCTTGCCATTTGAAATGACACTGATGGAGCTAGAATGTATTATGCTAAGTGAAATAAGTCAGTCAGAGAAAGACAAATAGCATGTGATTTCACCCATATGTGAAATTTAAGAAACAAATCAAAATTTAAAGTTAAAGGGATAATTTTAAAAGTGGCAAAAACAAAAATTTGCCTACAAGAATAAATCTATAAGGTTATCAACAGATTGTTAACAGGGATTTTACAGTCCAGGAGGAAGTACTGAAAGGAAAAAACCTACAAATCAAGAATACTCTACCTATCAAGATTATCATTCATATTTGAAGGACAGATACTTTTCCAGATGACAATCTAACATTATACCAAAAACCCAAAGTGAGTAGAAGGAAGGTGATAATGAAGACGAGAGCAGAAATAAAGGACATAAAGGTGTAAAACAAAAGGAAAAATTAATTAAATATAAGGTGGATCTTTGGAAATATAAACAAAATTGATAAATATTTAGCCAGACTCATCAATAAACAAGAGAAAGGGCCAAAAACTAAAATCAGAAAGGAGATAAATCAAAAATGATACCATAGAAATATAGCAGATTATAAGAAAATAGTATAAAAATTATATGCCAACAAACTGGATAATACAGAAGAAATAGATAAATTCCTAGAAACATACAGCCTTCTCAAACTGAATCAGGAAGAAAAAGAAAGTCTGAAAATATAGATTACAAGAAATGAAATTTAATTGGTAATCAAAAAACTACCAAAACACAGAAGCCTTGGACCACATGGATTCACATGAAAATGTTATCAAAAATTTAGAGAGAAAATACCTAGTCTCTCAAGCTATTCGAAAAAATAGAAAGGAAGAAAAGCTTCCAAACACATTGCATAAGGCCAGTTTTACCTCATAATAACACCAGACAACAACACTACAAAAAAAGAAAACAATGGAGAGAGGCAAGATATGGAGAAGTAGGGGACCCTATTTCAACTTGTCTCCTGAATTTAGCTGGATATCTACCAAACCATTCTGAACACCCACAAAATCAGCCTGAGAATTAAGAATATATATCTGGGAAGGGAAAAAAGATGGTGGAGGAGTAGAGGACACTATTTCAACTGGATCCCTGAATTGAGCTGGATATCTACCAGATCATTCTGAACACACACAAAATCAGCCTAAGATATAAGAAGATATATCTGGATCTCTACAAAACAGAGTATCTCTGATGGTTTGTCTCAAGTTATGAAGCAGAGCCATGATTCTGTGGACAGATATCAGAAGATAAATGGAAGGGGGAGAGAGCTGCCATAAATGCTGGTGCCGAGAAGGTGAAATACCACAGGATTGCAAAAGCATCCCATGCTGGGGACCAGGCACAGACTCATTGATCAGTAGTGGCAGGGAAAGGACTTTTGTCCATCCCCCTGACAGGACCCAGGAACTGCAGGTACACATGCACAAGCAGGGATGGCTTGCAATTTGCAGTATTAGAAGCACAAAGGGCAGAAACATGCCCAGCCCGGGGAATGAGGGCTGAGAGTGCTGCCGTGGTGTGCCCAAACCAGAACACTGTGGTTTTTAGCAGCACAGACAGAAACGGAGACAGTGTGGCCTGGAGGGCTCAATGAAGAACAGAATGAGTTTTCTCTGTTCTGAGACAGAGGTTAGGATATGATCATTCTGCTCTGACTCTCAGAAGAGACTAGGAAAACAGCTAGGGAAAGTTGCCAGAGTAAAAAAAAAAAAACAAAACCCAAACCAGTTTTCACTGTGACAGTCCCACCCAACAGGAGACAGGGCAACACTGCCCAAACATGGTTGCCTGAGTAACAGTGCAAAAGACCCCTTCCCCAGAAGACAGGCTAGAAGAACAAAAGGCTGACAACCATAAGGTTCCTATAAAACACGTACATCTTGCTTGGGTTATGGTCAATAAGTTGGACTCTGTACATTTCCTGAAGCACCCATCAACTTAATGACTAAGAGGAGGAAATCCCAACAAAGGAAAGAACCAGGAATGTGGCCCCTGCACAGAACTAATGGATATGGATCCATCAGATGTCAGAAATACACTTCAGAGTAACAATTATGAAGTCGATATCTAGGCTTGAGAAAAATATCAACAACAATATAGAATCTTTAAGGGACAGAAATGAGATCTAATCAGGCCTAACTTAAAAGTGCTATGAATGAAATGCAGTCCAAACTGGATACTCTGACTTCCAGGGTAAATGAAGCAGAAGAATAAATTAGTGAGCTAGAGGATAAGATGATAGAAAAGAAGGAAACTTAGACAACATGGGAAAAACAAATTAAAACCCAAGGAATCAAACTGACAAAGATAAGTGACTCAATGAAACATTCCAATTTCAGAATTATTGGGATGCCTGAAGGGAGAGGTCATGAAGATATATTTGAGAAAATTATAGCTGAGGACTTCCCTAATCTGGGGATGGAAACAAGCATTCATATCCAAGAGGCAGAGAAGACCCCCTCCCAAGATCAATAAGAACAGACCAATGCCATGACATATAATAGTATAATCTGAAAATCTTATATCCAAGAAAAAAGTCTTGAAAGTGGTGAGGGGGAAGACATTTCTGACTTACAGAGGGAAGAACATCAGAATATAGTCAGACCTGTCCACAGAGTCTTGACAAGCCAGAAAGGGCTGGCAAGACATATTCGGGGAACTAAGCGAGAGGAATATTCAGCCAAGGATACTTTATCCAGCAAGGTTGTCATTAAGAATGTATAGAGAGACAAAGAGCTTCCAAGGCAGGCAGAAACTCAGAAGAGATATTGAGAGGGGGTTTATAAAAGAGTAAATATTAAGGAGGGTTCTATAAAAGAAGACAGATGCCGAGAGTGATATAGAACAGAAAGATACAGAGACAATCTATAGAAACAAAGAGTTCACAAGCAACATGATGAAAATAATATCATATCTTTAAAAAAAATCATATCTTTCAATAATCACACTCATTGTGAATGACCTAAATGATCTCATGAAGGGGGAAATTTGCAGATTGGATAAAAAGACATGGCCCATACATATGCTCTCTACAAGAGAATCATTTTGAACCTGAAGATACATCTAGACTGAAAGTGAAGGGATGGGGAACAATTTTTCATGTCAATAGACCTGAAAAGAAAAATGGGGTAGCAATTCTCATATCAGACAAATTAGACTTTGAAGACTTCAGTAAGAGGTACAGAAGGATACAATATCATTCTTAAGGGGTCTATCCAACAAGAACATCTAACAATTCTAAATACCTATGTCCCCAACATGGAAGCAGCCAACTACATAAGCTAAATGTTTTTTGTCTTTTGGTTTTTGGTTTTTGGGGTTTTTTTTGCTCCTTGGTTTTTATTTTAATTTCTTTTTTCATTTTATAGCATTTTGATAATTTTTTTATTTATTTCTTTTCAGCATAACAGAGTTCATAGTTTTACACCACACCCAGTGCTCCATGCAGTGCGTGCCCTCCACAATACCCACCACCTGGCTCCCCCAACCTCCCACCCCCTGCCCCTTCAAAACCCTCAGGTTGTTTTTCAGAGTCCATAGTCTCTCATGGTTCATCTCCCCCACAATTTCCCTCAACTCCCTTCTCCTCTCCATTTCCCCTTATCCTCCGTGTTATTTGTTATGCTCCACAAATAAGTGAAACCATATGATAATTGACTCTCTCTGCTTGACTTATTTCACTCAGCATAATCTCTTCCAGTACCGTCCATGTTGCTACAAAAGTAGGGTATTCATCCTTTCTGATGGAGGCATAATACTCCATAGTGTATATGGACCACATCTTCTTTATCCATTCGTCTGTTGAAGGGCATCTTGGTTCTTTCCACAGTTTGGCGACCGTGGCCATTGCTGCTATAAACATTGGGGTACAGATGGCCCTTCTTTTCACTACATCTGTATCTTTGGGGTAAATACCCAGTAGCG
>PISX010035786.1:0-12581 GCA_004024625.1 Mellivora capensis | reverse complement strand
AAGAAGAAAAGAAACAAGATGGGATTGGGAGGGAGACAAACCATAAGTGACTCTTAATCTCACAAAACAAACTGAGGGTTGCTGGGGGGAGGGGGTCGGGAAAGGGGGGTGGGGTAAAGGACATTGGGGAGGGTATGTGCTATGGTTAGTGCTGTGAAGTGTGTAAACCTGGCGATTCACAGATATGTACCCCTGGGGATAAAAATATGTTTATAAAAAATAAAAATTAAAAAAAAAGAAACGCATTTTAGAAATTAAAAAAAATTTAAAAAAACTAAAAAAAAAAGAATTAATATAAAATAATTCTTTAAACAACCTAACAGAGAAAAATGGGCAAAGGATATGAACAAGCAATATACAAAAACTCCAGTAGGACAATAAGCAAATGAAGATACTCAACTTTATTCATATTCAAATTTAAACACTCATTTTAACATTTACACTCACCAGGGTGGCAAAAGTCTAAAAGTCTAGTCACTCCAAATATCGGTAAAGACGTTGAGAAACAGGAACTCTCGCATATCACAGGCGGGCATGTAAATGGGACAACGCCTTTGGAGAGCAAGTTGTTTTTCATATATTGGAAGAGGCATGCATGGTATGGCCTAGAAATTTTACTTCTGGGTTACTTACCCTAGAGAAATGCTCTGGCATGGGGTATGGAGACACACTTAAGAAAATATGTTGTACTATTTGTAATAGTTAAAAAGTTGAAACAATTTAACTATTCCTCAGGGGAGGAATAGTGTTCATTCTTGTATAAACATAAATTATTGTTGATAAATCATTATTGTTATGTACAATTCAGGGGAGGAACAGATTTTTTTTAAATGGTTTATCATACAACACGCTGCTAGAGACCAGTTATGATGGCCTAACTAGTCCTGGGTATACAACATGGGTGAATCTCAAATTCCTATTGGTGAAGAGAAAAATCAGATCGTAGAGGTTTCATAAAGTTTGAGGCCCTTCAGAAAAAAATGTCAATCATAAATGTTTAATACACATGAATTTAATTTATTTATTTAATGCTAAATACACATGTATGTATATGTGTATTAATAAATGTGTGGAAACATGCATGCTCACGATCTTCCACATGGCGGTAACATTGGAGGAAGGCAGGCAGGGTGTGTGTTCCCTCTGGAATTTACACGTGCCTGTGTCATTTTATATAAGGGAGCTGCAGAGCGATCACCCAGGGCTCCCACTGAGAAAACAATGGAACAGCTTGAGCAGCAAAATAAAAGGGGATAGTAATAGATTAACGCCTTTGGAAAAAATAAGAATTCATGAATCCATGCTGGTATAAACCAAGATCCCAATGGCTAAATGTAGAAGGAATAATGGAGTTGGAAAATCACTGACTTGGCAAACATTGTAGTAACAATTGTTTCAGGCAACAGCCATCAATGGTTGTTAAAAGTCGTGGATGAAAATTTGATGAGTAACAGGAGATCTATAGAGTCTCAAAGTATCTGGCTTTAGTATAATATTTAGGTATTATACTAAATGAAGAAATTGGGAATATTTATCCTGAGAAGAGAAGATCAGGGAATATGACAGTTTTTTTAAAATATGACTTTAAAATTCTGTCATATGGGGTCTTGAGGCAAGATGGAAATTGCAAGAATTTCTATTTTGGCTCAATATAAGGAAGAATTTTTTAGCCTGCAACAGTAAGTGGGGGAAAAAATGTTCAGAAACATATTAAATTATTCCCAGACTCAAGGAATTTTAATATTCATTTATTCTAGGATTCTAGGACTGTATCATTCTATTACTCTGAGATTCTAGGACTCCAAATATGATTCCAAGATTCTCATTCTTTTATTTTGATTCCAGAATACAAAGATTTCATGATTTTGTTATAATAATCCCTGTTTCTGTGGTCATTCCAGTCATAGTAAAAGCACTAAGGTATTTGACTCTAAATCTCACTTAGCTTCATAACTGGAAATCCAAATGCATTAGACCTTCCTACCCAACCTTTATGACTGGGATCAACTCTCTCCTGCTTGTGTTCCTGAAGATAAAGCGAAGGCTTCCAGCATTTAACCCTAAAATATACTATTTCTAGTAAGTTTTTGGTATATATCCTGTGACATATTAGGAAGTTCTACCTTGCGAAGAGCTTTTAAAATTAAAGTGTGCGAACTTTTATCGTGTTTCTCAAAATACATCTATGTGAGATGGTTGTGTGATATTTGTATTGAATCTATTAGCATGTAGTATTGTATCTACATATTTTCTGTTATTAAATCAGTGTTCATTCTTGTATAAACATAACTTATTGTTGATAAATCATGATTGTTATGTACAATTCTGAATTGTTTGCTAGCATTTCATTTAAGATCTTTGTATATATGATTGGCTTATAATTTCTTCCTCTTCGTATTATTCTTATCTAGTTTGTCTCGTTACATCTATTATATTGGCTTTCTAAACTGGAATGGGAAGTTTCCCCCCTTTTTTTCTGTTTAATGGAATACTTTACCATAACATACAGATTGTCTGTTCTATGTAAGTTTTGTGAGACTCACCTGTAAAATCAAATAGATCACATATTTTGTTTTATCTTGTTTGGTTTTCCTTTGCAGGTAGATTTTTTAAACTACTGATTCAATTTATTGAATTATTCAGGTTTTCTAGTCCTTCTTAAATCAGTTTTAGTAAGATATTTTTTCCTAAGACTTACTTATTCCCCTGAGTGAGTTAGTTGTCTCTTGCCACATAAGAAACCACCCCCAACTTCAATGCAATTCCAATGAAAGACCCAGGAAATTATTTTGTGGATATCAATAAACTTATTCTAAAGTTTATACAGAGAGTCAAAAGACCCACACTAGCCAACGCAATATTGAAAGAGAACTAAGTTGGAGGACTGATGCTACCTGACCTCGAGACTTACTATAAAGCTTCAGTAATAAGGACAGGGTGGTGCAGTGAAGGAAGAGGCAACTAGATCAATAGGGCAGGACAGTACTTAAGAATGCACCTACACGAATATGTGCAACTGACCTTTGACAAGGGAGCAAAGGCAACACAGGAAGAAAAGATAGTCTTTTCGGCGAATGGTGCTGGAACAACTAGACATCCACATGATTTAAAGAAAAGGCTCTAGGTGTTAGCCTTTCACAAAACTTAATGATCATAGACCTATATGTAAAACAGGAAACTATAAAACTCCTCGAAGATAACACAGGAGAAAATCTACATGACCCTGGGTATGCCAGTGACATTTTAGATGCAACAACAAAGGCACAATCCATTAAAGAAAAAATTGGTAAGCTGGATTTCATTTAAAATTAAGCACTTCCATGGCGCATGAGTGGTTCCGTTGGATAAGCATCTGCCTTCGGCTCAGGTTATGATCCCAGGGTCCTGCGATGGAGTCCCAGGTCATGCTCCCTGCTCAGTGCGAAGCCTGCTTCTTCCTCTCCTCCTGTCCCTCCACCCTGCTCGTGTGCACATGCTCTCTCAAATAAATAAGTAAAATCTTTTGAAAAATCAAATTGAATTAAATCAAACACTTCTGTTCTGCATTCAAGAGAATGAGAAGACAAGCCACAGACTAGGAGAAAATATTTGCAAAAGACATATGTGATAAAGGACTATTATCCGAAATAGAGTAAGAACTCTAAAAATTTCCAACAAGAAAATGAACAATCTGGTTTAAAAATAGGCAGAGGACCTGAGCAGACACCTCACCAGAGAAGATGTACAAATGGTAAATCACATAAGGAAAGATGCCCCACATCACACGTGATTAGGTAAATGCAAATTCAGAAAACAATGAGATACTACTACACACCTATTAGAACGGCCAAAATCTGGAAGGCTGGCTTCACCAGATGCTGGTGAGGGTGTGGAGCAACAGGAATTCTCACTCTGCTCCTGGGAATGTAAATGGTACTTTGGAAGTCAGTTTGGCGGTTTCTTACAAAACTAAATATAGCCTTATCACACGATGCAGTAATCATGTTCTTTCGTATTTACTCAAATGAGCTGAAAATCTATGTCAGCACAAACACTTGCACACGGATGTTTATAGCGGCTTTATTTATATTTTCCGGAACTTGGAAGCCAGGATATCCCTCAGTGAGTGAATGGATACGTTAACTGTGATATATCCAATGAAATATTGTTGAATGCCAAAAAGAAGTGAGCCATCAAGCCATATAAAGACATGGAGGAAGCTTAAATGTGCATTACTAAGTGAAAGAAGCCAATCTGAAAAGGCTCCATACTGTATGATTCCAATTGTATGGTATTCTGGAAAAATAAAAAGAGACATTAAAGAGATTAAATTGGAGACATTAAAAAGATCAATGGTTGCCAGGGGTTGGAGGGAGGGAGGGATGAGTCTGCAGAGCAGAGAGGATATTTTTGGCAGTAAAGTGATTTTGTATAATGCTATGATGGTGGACACATGTTATTACACATTTGTCAAAACCCATAGAAGGTAAAACACCAAGAGTTAACCCTAATGTAGACTACGGGCTTTGGGTGATGTGGCACCACTGTGCGCTCATCGATCATAAATGTACCATTCTGGCATAGGATGTCGATAGTCGGGGGAGCTGTGTGGGTGCAGGAAGATGGGTAGAGGGGAACTCTCTGTGGTTTCTGCTCAGTTTTGCTGTGAACCTAAAATCTCTCTAAAAATTAGTCTATTTAAAATAAATATGTAAACAAAGTCTATCTAAAATGAATTACTCCGGGGCACTGGGTGGCTCAGTGGGTTAAGCCTCTGCCTTCAGCTCAGGTCATGATCTCAGGGTCCTGGGATCAAGCCCCAAGTTAGGCTCTCTGCTCAGCGGGGAGCCTGCTTCTCCCTCTCTCTCTCTGCCTGTCTCTCTGCCTACTTGTGATCTCTCTCTCTGTCAAATAAATAAACAAAATCTTAAAAAAATAAAATAAAATAAAATGGGGACGCCTGGGTGGCTCAGTTGGTTGGGTGACTGCCTTCGGCTTGGGTCATGATCCCGGAGACCCGGGATCGAGTCCTGCATCAGGCTCCCAGCTCCACGGGAGTCTGCTTCTCCCTCTGACCTTCTCCTTGCTCATGCTCTCTCACTGCCTCTCTCTCAAATAAATAAATAAAATCTTTAAAAAATAAAATAAAATAAAATAAAATGAATTACCCCCAAACTTAGCACTTTCAATAACAAGAAATATTTCTTAATCTCGTGTTGTTTCTATAGGTCAGATTCTTAGATTCCTGGTCAGGAATGACTGGTGGGTATGCTTCTGGTTCAGGGTCTCATATGAAGTTGTGGTCAAGATGTCAGCCAAGGTGGCAATCATTTGAACTTCTGAGTGGGTCCAGAAAATACACCGTAATTTGGGTCACTCGCGTGGTGGATAGCAGGAGCCCTCAGTCCTTCAGCACCTGGAGCTCTCCCTAGCATTGCTTGGGTATCCACAAGACGGCGGCTGGCTGCCCCAGAGTGAGAGCCCCGAGAGAGAGCCCAAACGGAACCACATTGAGTTTTCTGACCTAGCTGTGAAAGTCAAATGCAGTCATTTTCACGAGATCCTAATGGTTACACCAGTCAGCTCTCGTCAGTGTGGGAGAGGACTTCACAAAGCTGGGCCACCAGGAAGTCAAGACCATTGTAGGCCATCCTGGAAGTTAACTACCCCATGAGGTTTTGCACATTCATCAGCAGAAAGTAACTGTTAGTATTTGCCAGTCATCTGCTGTATCTACAACTGTCTGTCTTTACAATCCTTGTCTGTTGGTTTTTGTTTCTGGATAAGTCTGTCAGAGATTTTATCTAAGTTAAGGAAGAATTTTTGGATTTTTTGACGGTCTCTAACATATGGTTGATTGATGTTTAATCGCCTTACTATTTTCTTTATATTTTCCCCCCTTCTGCTTGCTTTGGTTCTGTACTATCTCTCACTTCTTGAGTTGAATCACTAGAGTATTTTTACTCGTTTTTGTTTCTAAAGTATGTTTTTGGTTACACATTTCTCTGTGAATATTGTTTTTAGCTGTAGCTCATAAGCTTTGCTATGCAATGTTTTTGTTTCCTCTCAGCCCTGATTATTTTTTAGTATCCCGTATAATTTCTTTTTAAACTCATGAATCAATTTTGAAGCATTTTACTTTCTGGATATGTGGAGGTTTGTAACTATCTTACGTTATTGGTTCCTAATATCATTTACTGTCACCGGAAAAAGGGATTTGTCAGTCTTTGGTACTTGTTTATATTTGCTTTGTGGCCTAATACATGGTCAAGTTTTATATGCTCCTTATACATTTGTAAAGAATGTATATTCTCTCGGGGTGCCCGGGGGGCTCGGTGGATTAAGCCTCTGCCTTCGGCTCAGGTCACGGTCTCAGGGTCCTGGGATCGAGCCCCGCATCAGGCTCTCTGCTCAGCAGGGAGCCTGCTTCCCCCTCTCTCTCTGCCTACCTCTGCCTACTTGTGATCTCTGTCAAATAAATAAATAAAATCTTTAAAAAAAAAAGAATGTATATTCTCTAATTGCTGGGTGCAGGGTCCATTAGATCCACTTTATTGTTTAAATCTTCTGTGTTCCTAACAACATTTTATGTGTTTGTTTTACAAGTTATTTAGATGTGTTTTTAAAAATCTCTCTAAGGATGATGATGAATTTGAGCATTTCTTCTTAAAATTCTGCCAGGTTTTGCTGTATATATTTTGAAGCTATATTGTTAGGTGCAAACCGTATTATGTATGGTGAAATGTTTTCTTCTACTTTTATGCGATGATTTTTTTAAAAGATATTTAAGTAATCTCTATACTCAACGTGGGTCTTGAACTCACGACTCCGAGATCAAGAGTTGCATACTCCACCAAGTGAGCCAGCCAGGCACCCCTGTCTGTGATGACCATTTTTATCCTCAGTAATGCCTTGTGTTTTAAGACCAATTTTACCTGATAGTAATGTAATCGTGCAGCTTTCTTTTGGTTATAGTATTTTTCTACTACATCTTTTCCCATCATATTTTCCCCCATGTTTATGTTTCAGTATCATTTTTTTTTTAAGATTTATTTATCTGAGAGAAAGCGAGCACGCCCGAATGGGGGGAGAGGCAAAGGGAGAGGGTGAGAATCTCAAAGAGACTCCCTGCTGGGTGATGCACAGCTGGATCTCACAGACCTGAGATCATGACCTGAGCGGAAACCAAGAGTCAGAATCTTAACTGACTGAGCCACCCAGACACCCCATATGTGTCTGTTTTAATGAAAACAATGTCTGGTTGCATTTTGCTTTGTTCTGTGTTTTTCTTTGTTTTGTGTTTTTCTCTAATCTGACATTCTTTATCTTCGACCCTAAAAGTTTTGATTATTTACATTTATCCTCATCACTAATATATTTGGAAATATTTATGCCACTTTATATTGTTTTTGCCATTTGCCGTGTTTTTTCCTTTGCTTACTTTTACCCTTTTTCTGGCCTTAATGAAGTTTTCTGTCTTCTCTTTTCTTTCTTGTAATGTACATTTTTAAGTTGATCAGCATTTCAGGTTATAAGTTATCAGTACCTCCACTCTCTTTACAAACAAATAAGGACTTTAGAATATTGAAATATGATCATTCCCTCCCATCAGACATACTATTTTCCAGTATTAAAATGCTGTTTTCATAGCCTTCAAATTAGTTTAAGCATGGCCAGATCCAAATGCTCAAATGACTAATAAACGAAAACAGCGATCTTCAAAGCAGTGGTTCAAGCTAGAGAGAAGTACTCTTGCTTTCTCACACAGTGTTTGAGAAGCAATCACATGGCCTGGGGCTGTTAAGCAGCTGCATCCTATTAGGTCTCCCAAGATAGGTTTCCTCCATCTTGTTCTGCCACCCTCCCCTACCCAGGGTTAAATCCTGGCACCGGGATGTTCTTAACCACCTAGTCATAGTCATTTTAACTACCCATGTTCTATCCTTTGGGGAGGGAGAAAGATGAAGTTGAACACAAGCAACTTCCTTTAAGGAAGTGACCTGGGACGTTGTATGATTGCTCTTTGCTGCACAGTCTCTTGCTGGGTGACCGAGAGCCCAACCACAACTTGGAGGCTTCTGTTCTGAAAGGGAAGAAGGTGAGAATAGGCTTCAGGAAACAAACTGCAGTATTCATAGACATTACCAGAATCCTGTGTCCTCTTCTGATTTTCGCTGTGTTTGCTTCCACCTTGGGCAGGGAGCTCCCCCTACCCCCTACTCCCAGTGATGGCAGAGATGATCACTAACAACTCTACTCTCGTGGTCTCTCATTTTAGCAATTCCAGTAAAAAAGAGAGTGCCTCCTTACAATTAGTTCCGGCTAAAGTCTAGGATATCCCCCTGATGGCCCCAATGTGGATCAGCTAGTCACTGGCCAGGGGGACATAGTGCCCTGATAACAGGTGTGGGTCACACAGTCAGCTTTGGAAGGTGGGCTAAGTAGGGTTAATCCCATCCAAACTCTATGAACTGAAAGTAAGAAAGGAGTGGTCCCCAAAAGTCAAATAATGAGGTGCTGTTGTCATCAGAATGGATGCTGAGCAAGCCACGGTAACAGAGAACCATTAGACTTATTTCTTGGGCCATTGGATGATTCGAGAAGGATGTATCACTGAATGTGTTTTAGAAATTCAAATGAATGAATACGGAAGGTGATATTGATAATGAAGTTGCCTGGAACGCTCTTACTTACACTTCTGATAGGAGAGCTTCTACTCATCTCTCCTTAGTTACTCATTCAGCACCTTGCAGATGAACCTCTGTTATGCTGACCATACTGTTTGCTAATTATTTGTCTGTCTTCCAATTGTCCAGAACACACCCCTCTAATTGAGGGCTCCCACAGAGCTAGAATTCGTTTGTGTTCCACAGTGCCCAGGGCACAGAGTGAGCATCAGGAGATGAGACTTGCTAAATGAAAAAAAGAGAAAGTCTCAATGAACTCTCAGTCCCCCCCCCCCCAATTTCTAGTTGCCTTGAAAATCATTATTGGAAAGACATCAGCCAAATCCCACGGAGTTCTACAGAATTGAGGGTCAAACCAGATTATGTTGTTTGTAGAAATGTATCTCCTAATGACTGGAAAACAGTGCCAGACATCATTTTATTTACGGAACTCAAATCAAATCATAAAAGACAAAGACCCAAATAGGAGGAAGTTCAACAAATAATTGATTAATCAGAGTTGTCTTCTCATCCTGTTTGACTCCAAGGTTTTAAAAAAGCCCCAAAACACAGTGGTGTTTTGCAGTTCCCAATCTAAACACATAAATGACTTTCTTTCCTAGAAACACCAATGCCCCCAGCTTACTTGATGCTGAAAACTCTGCCTGTCTTGGAGAGAAACAGAGCTGAAGGCTAGTGAATGTTGCTAGGGATAAGGAGTAGAGAAGGATGCAGGAAATGTAAATGGAGGGATATCAAGGAGAGACCAAAAGGTAGCAGGAAAAACAAGAGGTCTTCCTGAAGAAGGTGTTCAAGTGGCTGGCCTGCTTGGAAAGCTCCACCTAGGCTTTCCTGGGTACGTTCTTTGAATACTAATAGCTACCATTCATGGAGTCATTGCTATATACCAGGTGTGGTGATAAGCATTTTTAGCACATTATCTCATTTCAACTCTCAACCCTGCAAATTCAGAATTGGTATTCCTGTTCACAGATAAAAGATCAGAAAGGTGCAGTGACATGTCCATGGCCATACAGCTAAGGAATGTAAAAGCCAGAATTTGAATCACTGTAGACTTCATTTGACTCAAAGCTTCTGCTCTGAGTCCTTAACTCTCCTCACAAAATGACTTTGAGATAGCTCTGATTTCCTCCATTCTACAAAAGAGGCTGCTGAGGCCCAGGGATGACCCAACTTGCCCAAGTGACACAGACAGTGTGTCAAACGATCAAGCCTGTCGGACTCTGAAGTCTACTGTGCGTCCTAGGTAGAGGAAGAGCAAAAGCCAGGGGTCAGGAACATGCCAGTAAATTCCTGTGCATCAGGCGCAACCCTGTCCTAGGACACTATTTCCTTGTTTCCTTTCCACACCACACCCCCCACCCCCTCCAACCTCCACACTTAAGGCCATTCCAAGAATTTTCTTTTTCCTGTCTCTCCCCAGTATGGCCTCTGGGCTGAATAGGGACTTGGTAGTTCTTGGGAGGCTCTAAAACACCCTTTCCCCCAAAGGTCCACTAATAAAGAAACAGCCAGGACCCCATCAGCCTGGGAACTCTCACATCCCTACACATCTGAACAAGGTTTGTGCATGAGTGACTGGAGCTTGAATCAGGAACCAGCCGAACTGAGTTCAAATTCTGCCACCAGCATCTGGCCAGTAACACCAGCTTTCTTTTTTAAAAGCGTCTATTCTGGGACAGACATTTCACTAGGGATATCCTTCATATTTTAAAAATTGAATCCCCCCTCCTCCATGATTGGCCCCATTTTACAAAATTGGACCCTGAGGCTCCCGGCGGAGAAGCGACCAGCGTAAGGACAGCCAGTCGTCACCAGCCTGGGACTTGAAGCCACCCAGGCCCCAGATTCTGCTGTTGCCTAGGAGCCGAGGAGGGAGGAGCTGCCAGAGCGCAGGGGGGAGGGGAAAGAACCAAGCGAGCTCCAGGCAGCGCGCGCTGACGACAGCAGGTGATTTTTTTCTGCAGCGCGCTTTCTCTCAGCGCCTTCCCTGGATTTTTCCCCCAGTCGCGGAGCAGTAGATAAGGGTGGGGCCGCTTCCCTGCAGCAGAGACGGCAGCGGCAGTAGCTGCGGCATCATTGGGAGCAGCGGCTGCAGCAATGCTCGGTCTCCGCGGGAGGTGAATCACCTCCAAGCCCTGCTAGGTGGCCGGCTGAGACGGGACGCATCGGGGAGGGAGAATAGAGCCTCGTCCGTGGCCCCTGAGACCACCCTGCTCGGTCCTTCCTCTACGCCATGGCTTAAGCCCGAAGCCACCTCGCCTCGCGTCGCCTCGCTTGGCCGGGGTCTGCGCGCCGCCGCAGCAGCAGGGAGGGGCGCGACCCAGACGCCCTCGCCCGGGGACTCCGGGACGCCGGGTGGCTCAAACATCGGTGCCCGCAGGAGACTGCGCTCCCAAGACCTTTGCAGGCGGCTCCCGGAGGCGTTTGCTGTCGGTAATCGGGGGGACTTTACGGACTATCTCAGTGATAGCTTGACCTTCCTGGGTGCTCTCTGAGGGAGGTGAGCGAGGTAGCTCAGGCCACCAAGGGAAAAAACAGTGGGAACCAGACTGGTCGAGGGCCGAGGGACTTAAGTAAGATTAGAGACTTGCTTTAGAGCCACAAAAAGAAAGAGGGAAGGCCAGCTTTGCAGCTAGCATCATGGCGTGGCCGTGCATCACGCGGGCCTGCTGCATTGCCCGCTTCTGGAACCAGCTGGACAAGGCGGACATCGCCGTGCCGCTGGTTTTCACCAAGTACTCGGAGGCCACCGAGGCCCCGAGCGCCCCGCCGCAGCCGCTGCCGCCGCAGCAGCAGCAGGCACAGCCGGCGCACGCGCCCCCCTCGGCGCGGGCGGTCGCCATAGAGACGCAGCCGGCCCAGGGCGAGTTGGATGCAGTTGCCCGGGCAACGGGGCCGGCGCCCGGGCCTAGCGGAGAACGCGAGGCGGCGGCTGCGGCCGGCCGGAGCGGGCCCGGCGCGGGCCCGAGCTCCGGCTCCACCTCCAGCGCAGGCCCCGCGGACTCGGTGATGCGTCAGGACTACCGCGCCTGGAAGGTGCAGCGGCCAGAGCCGAGCTGCCGGCCGCGCAGCGAGTACCAGCCTTCCGACGCGCCCTTCGAGCGCGAGACCCAGTACCAGAAGGACTTCCGCGCCTGGCCGCTGCCGCGCCGCGGGGACCACCCGTGGATCCCCAAGCCCGTGCAGATCCCCGCGTCCTCCCAGGCTTCCGTGCCGATTCTCGGGGCCTCCAAGCGCCGGCCCCAGAGCCAGGAGCGCTGGCCCGCGCAGGCCGCCGCGGAGGCCCCAGAGCAGGAGGCGACCCCTGGCGGAGCAGGTGGCCCCGCCGCCGGAAAGCCCTCGGGGTCGGACGAGCGCGACACGCGCAGGAAGCCTGGGCCCGCCTGGATGCTGCGTCGCGCCGAGGGGCAGGCGCCGGAGCAGACGCCGCTGCCCGCCGCCCCGGCCCCGGTCCAGGCCGCGGGACCGGAGGCTGGCAAGGGGCGGGCAGCGGCGGACGCCCTCAACAGGCAAATCCGCGAGGAGGTGGCGAGCGCGGCTGGCAGCTCCTACAGGTGAGACGCGGGCCGCCGCTCAGGCGACGGGGCGGGTCACCCTTACCCTTTTGCGGATGCCGGGGGGTGGGGCTTGGGGGTGGGGTTCATTCTCCGCACCGCGGGCCTCACGTGCAGCCCCTCCTCTGCCAGACCACACCCTCTCCTCCGCCGCAGCTCAGACACCCAGCCAAGGCTGACTTCTTTCTGCTCTTTCTTACGGGGAGGGTGTTAGTACTATCCGTCCCCGCCTGCCCAGGTCTTTCCCTTTACCACTTCGGCATCTTTCCCCTCAACCCCGCCCCACCTCGGATCCCCGCTTGCTGGACCGAGACCCTTGGCAGTTTCTTCACAGGCGGTGCCATTCCGCCCCCCCCCC
>PISX010035785.1:0-10305 GCA_004024625.1 Mellivora capensis | reverse complement strand
CCAACCTCTGTATTCCAGACCTCAGACTGGGGTTGTCCTGGACCCTTCTGAGGGTGTCTGAGGCCAAGAGTTAGGCTGTGAATGTGTATGTTGGAGTCCAGCAGGGAAGGCCAGCATAGCACAAATTCTGTGCTCTGACCTTGTCTAGATGCTGGGAAAAGCAGCAGCAGCAGCCACAGTCTAGAGAGGTCCCCCTCAGACCAAATGGTGTTCCTGAGAGAAGCCCTCCTCACCATGGCAGGCAGCCTGGAGCTGGAAGGGACCTTGTTCATTGTTACCACAACCCCTTGCCCCGCCTTTTAGGGAGAAGAAGGAGAACAGGAACAGAGACCTGAAGAGGGATAGAAGCCTCCTGGGCCTCCAGAGCCCTCCAGCAAGTAAGTGACAGCCTGGGTCCTGCCCAGCCCAGAGCCTGGTACTGCCTTCTTCTGGCCCAGGTTGGACCTGCCTTCCCAGTCCCTGAATGTTCCCCAGCAGCCTGACTTGCTACCCCACCTTTCCTCAGAGCCCCTTCCTTGTTTCTCTGGGCATAAGGAAGGGGGAGGGAGAGAGAAAGTGTGAGAGAGAGAGTGTGTGTGACTGTGTGTGTGTGTGTGTGTGTGTGTGTGTGTAGCCCTAGTCAGGATAAGGCCAGACACAGAAAAGAGAAGGCTCTTGTCACGGCATTTCCCACTTGGTTATTTCCCCTGCGGCGAAAGTGGGGGAGAGCCTGAGAGCTACAGGCTGGACAGGGCCTGCTGCAATCCACAGCAGTTAGTCTTGAGACCAAAATGCTGCCACGGGTGTCATTAGGAAAGAATGCAGAGGCTGCAGCAGCAGGGAGAACCTCTGAGCTGGAGAGGGCATTCCTCCTGGACTCCAGGCAGACAGGCCCTGCAAAGTGAAACCAGACCTCCATGGACTCTGTGCTCTAGAGAGGCTCAGATGGAGCGGGCTCTGGTTCTGCCATGAGGTGCAGCCTCACCAGAGATCAGGAATCCCTAAACCAGGAGCTCACCCTTGGCTTCCTCAGATCCCACAGAGAAAGACCAGGGCCCTGGAGACTGTTGCCATGGCAGCAGCTGCCAGGGGCTGACTGCCCTCCCCATTGCCTGCAGCACTGCCCTGCCTGCCTTCGGATCCCTTCAGCTCCTGCTGCCTGAAAAGGCCTGTACTGTCCACCCTGGATGCATGTAAACGGGCCTGGAACCCACTGCCCAGGAGCAGTTTTACAAGGCAGTTAAATGTTCCATCTCTTACATCATACTGCCAGGATTTCAATCCCATCTCGGCTACTATCATCCGTGTTTCTATCGGAGCAGTTTGTAACCTCCAAGAGCCTTCATTATCTCATCTTTAAAATGGCATTTCTTAGACTTAAAGCCTCCCTAGCAATTGTGAGCCAAACAACATGTCCTCACAGGAGCCTATGTCAGCAGTAAGTATTGAATCAAATCCATAAGAAGGGTTATTTCATAGCACCCACCGCAACCACAAGTAGCAGACCACATTCCTTTGTACAGATGGTTGTCACCATGGCAGAACCACCTTCACCTTATTTCCTCTTGAGAGCCCTTTCTCTCAAGGGAACCCCAAGTCAGTTAGTGTCAGGCAGAGACTTAGAGCCAACACAAATGTCTTCATTCTTCCTTCCATTCCTGGTTCTGGTTCTTTATACCTCCCTTGTCTCACCCCTATGTTTACCAAGTTCTCAACAAGGGTTAATTTATACTAGTTTGGGAGCTTTCAGGGGCAACTGTGTCTCCTCTTAGCAGCACTAGAAAGTAATCCCATCCTACAAGGTCACACTGAGAGATGAAAGGAGGGGAACTGGCCTGGCAGGGCACACCCCTGGCTGCCAAACCCCACATGGGAAAGGAATTTTTTCATTTGTATTTAGAGCTCTTTGCTGAGATCTCCCCTAGATCTTTCCTGAGTTTGCTGAATTTATCATCCTATTTAGTACTAATGGCATGATTTAAATTAATATTTTGTAGCTAATGTACTGAATGATAGAATTTGGATTCAAAGACTAAGGGAGTGAACCTAACAATACAACATTTAGCCCATAAAAACAGAAGTTTCTATTTTGGGGTTAAAATTAAAATGATTGGGGCACCTGGGTGGCTCAGCCATTAAACGTCTGCCTTTGGCTCAGGTCATGATCTGAGGGTTCTGGCATCCAGCCCCGCACTGGGCTCTCTGCTCTGCAGGAAGCTTGCTTCTCCCTTTCCCACTCCCCCTGCTTGTGTTCCCTCTCTTGCTGTGTCTCTCTCTCTGTCAAATAAATAAATAAAATCTTTTAAAAAATAAAATTACAATTATTTATATATATGCACCCTTATTTTTTTAATGGTTTATTTATTTATTTGTCAGAGAGAAAGAGACAGCACAAGCAGGTGGAGTGGCAAGCAGGGAGAGATCAGGCTCCAAGGAGCCTGATGTGGGACTTGGTCCCAGGACTCTGGGATCATGCCCTGAGCTGAAGTCAGACACTTAACTGACTGAGCCACCCAGGCATCCTGCACCCTTATGTTTTCTTGCAGCGTTATTCACAATGGCCGAACTATAGAAGCAGCCCAAGTGTCCGTCAATAGAAGAATGGATAAAGAAGATGTGGTATATATACACAATGGAATATTACTCAGCCACGAAAAAGAATGAAATCTTGCCATATGCAATGACATGGATGGAGCTAGAGAGTATTATGCTAAGTGAAATAAGCCAGTCAGAGAAAGACAAATACTATATGATTTCATTCACATGCAGAATTTAAGAAACAAATGAACAAAGGTTAAAAAAAAGAGATATACCAAAAAACACACTCTTAACTATAGAGAACAAACGAATAGTTACGAGAGGGGAGGGTTTGGGGGGATGGGTGAAATAGATGAAGGAGATTAAGAGTACATTTATCTTGATGAGCACCAAGTAATACATAAGGTTGTTGAATCACTCTGTTGTACACCTGAAAGTAATTTAACACTGTATGTTAACTATACTGGAAATAAATTTGAAAAATTAAAACGATTTATGTAAGTGTATTAACAGGGATGTGTGAAAACAGATTTGGGGTGTCAGGTGATTGCAATTAAAGTGGATTTAACTGTGTGATATGGAGCCCACAAAATCTACTATGCATCTACAGATGTATTGTGGCTATTCTAGAATGAAGGTGTGATAAGATCACTCCATTCTACACTAGGCAAAACATACAGTATTTTCAGAGGCATTTACAAATTCAGGAGCATGTAGGATGGTGAGAGACTTTGAAAAAGTATATCACATAAGAAAGAACTGAAATAACTGGGGAGATTAAGGCTAAATAAAAAATAAGTCTTGGTGAGATTATAATTGTTTTTAAACTGAGAGTTTTGGAGGTGCAGGGGGGTGGGGGTTTGGGTGAGCCTGGTGGTGGATATTAAGGAGAGCACATATTGCATGGAGCACTGGATATGAAGCATAAACAATGAATCTTGGAACACTGAAAAAATAAAATAAAGTTTATATAATATCTGGCATAAGTGCTCAATTAATGTTAATTTAAACAACAATAATTTAAAATTTTTTAAAAGTAAAAAAACAATAATTCATAGCAGTATTAGCATGAGGTCATACTATTATTATTATTATTATTTTTATTACTATTTCTATTAGTACAATTAATGCTTACAGAGTACTCTCTATGTGCTACATACCTTTCCAAGTCCTTTACATATACAGACTTATTTACTCATTTTCCCAGACCCATGAGGTAGGTACTATTATGTCTCCAATTTTGCAGATGAGAAAGTTGAGTCACAGAAAGTTCAAGTAGATTGCCCAGTGTGCCTCACAGATGGGAAGGGGAAAGAACATTAACTCTGGCAGTGTCAGTCTCTCAAGGGTAAAAGGCACTCTTGTTACTTTATTCTTGATTTTTATCACTCCAGAGGGCCGAACCAACACCAATGTATGTAAACTACTGGGAGGCAGGTATCAGCTCAATAAAAGAAAAAACTACTCTGAATGATTAAAACTGTATGAAATTTCACATCACAGGATGTAAGGGAAAAAAGGGTAGAAGTGAATAAAATGGGAGTCCTCTTGGAAAGAAACCATACAAATGATGAAGCCAACCTTTCATGTAAAGAGTAAAGAAGGCATTGTGAAACTTGGATTTTAAAAGATACACATCACTGAAAATTTTAAAGTAAAACAGGCATGGAAAAGATACAAAAGTGAATATTTATCTTCCTATCTCAACACAAAGTAAATTAGATGTTGGAGAAAAGTGACAAAAAGCTCCAAAAATAGGAAAATTTCCGTATGAACTTGTTTGGAAACTTACTAGACAGCCTGGGTTTGCAAAAGAAAATGATCCCAGGATCCTCACAGATTTGATAGACACCAATCCTGAAAGTATAAAATACAGAGAGGAGAGGTATACTTTGCTCTCTGGAAGAAAGGGCACCTGCTTGAGAAAGTAGCATCCAGGCTGATCTGAGTAGATAAAATGCAGGCATGAGGTTGAAGATCATAAAACACCATTAGATCCAAATATACATACTTGTAATGACAATTGAGTATGTTAATATGATTTTAATCCTACTACTCAGTGTGTGGTCAACAGAATTATTGGATAGTTGGATATGAATATCTTCTGTGCTGAATCTTTTGGGTACTGCAGTCCCAGGACCCAGATATTTGCTGATTTAATGAATTAATATACACTTTCTTGACCAGCAACACCAAGAGGTGGCTGGTTAAGGATTTAGAATCCCAGAAAAACCTCTTTACACACACATGCACACACACACATAATCGTATATATAGGGTTGCCTTGCTGGCTCAGTCAGTGGAGCATGTGACTCTTGATCTTGGAGTCATTAAGTTCAAGCCCCATGTGTGGTGTGTTTACTTAAAAATTTTAGCAAATCGTATACATATATAATAATGCCACACTCTCCACCAAAAATGCTCCCATTACAGATAATAAATACATTTTTAGACTATTTGCACTTAGACAAATCTGTATTTTGATTTGTGAAAATAAAAGTATTCATGTTTTTAATTTACAAACAACTCTTTCTAGAGTTCTATAACTGAATGATTACTAATTTAGACTGGAGCCTCTATTTGTAATACAGGTTTGGAGGCTCAAAAAAATCCTTCAGTCATGGAAAATTGAAAGCTTATCTTCCATAAAAGTGACAAGAGATGTAAACCATGTTGATAGAGCCTAAACGGCCATAATGGAGTTAGGGATGTGGATTAAAGCTGGGAAAGTTGACATACGGTATTGATTCATTAAGGAAAAACAGTCAAATTTCAGTGGAGGATCTGGCCTGCTGCGGAAATAATGGGCCCTGTTGGCTGAAAACGGGAGAATAGGGAGAGAGGTGATATCAGGGTAAGCAGCAGAGAAGAGGCAGTAACTCAAAGACGGGATGCTGACCGTCTCTGGTAACCAGGAAAAGTCAAATATAAACAAAGAGGGTGAGTGACGATGGCTGATGTGTTGCGCGTTAGGAAATACTGTCCGGCTGCAGCACGGCCGCCCGCGGTCAAAGTGGTAACTGGGGATCTGAGCTCGGCGGTGACGCGCGGCCCTCACGTGACCAGGAGCCTATGTCTGCCCAAGTCCCGCTCTCCTGGTCCTTTTTGCCCGTCCAGACACCGTCTGCCTCCTGCCCTTCGGTCGAGGGGAAGAGCAGAAGGAAGTAAGTCCCCCTGGTGTTCTTAAATCGGTATGAGTGTCGGTGCTGCCCAGTAACCTCTGGGATTGGGATGGCAGAGAGTACCAGGCCTTTCCCTAGACCCAGCCCCGCCCCCCTGCGCCCACATTTTGGTGCAGAAAATGGTGGTCTTGGGGTGAGGTGGGGAAATGAGTGGGGGCCCCTAGGGAACACAGACACTTAGAGTTTCTAAGTAATCCTTCTCTTCCACTTGCCGCCCGAAAAGAAATGACGAGCACTGCAGGGTGCAGGGTGGTGGGACACAGAGGACGAAGCTTGAGGTGGGGTGTGGGGGAGGGGAAGCAGAGAGGGCTGGCGTGGGGGCGGCGGCTAGTGCCCAGGAAAGGGACGTGTGTGTCAGTCAGTCCTTCCCTCCTCCCCACTCCCCGCCCCCTACCCTGTCTTGCGTCTGTCTGCTGGTCTGCAACTGCAGGTCACAGAGGAGCGCCTCGAGGAGAGGACGCCTAGAGCAAACCACCAGGAGAGGTCCAGGTCGGCGCCAAGGTGGGCAGTGGCGCGGGATGGGATGCGTGGGAGGACGCTGATGGGAACAGAGTCGGTAGCACCACCGTCCCGCCCCGCCCCTGCCACTGCGGGAGAGGCCTGTGGCAAGGCCTGCTGGGAAAATGGTGGGCTTTCGGGAAGGAGGGGCGAGGGACGCTGCGAGGGGTGGGACACTGCGGGGGTCCCTAGCGCCTGAGGGCCCCTCGACAAGCGTAAGTTGAGGAACCTGCGCCCCGACACGGGAGAAGGCAGGTTTGGGAACGCGGGGCTGGGGTTTTGATTCAGCTACCAAGTGTGTTGACTCGACTCTGCCTTGCTTGTCTCCTATGAATAACTGTATTTAAAGACCGTCCTGAACATGGAAAAATCCTGCAAAGAAAATGAAGAACAGCCACAGAGCGCACCCAAGACGGATGAGGAGCAGCCTCCAGTGGAGCACTCTCCTGAAAAGCAGTCTCCAGAGGAACCATCTTCCGAGGAGCAGTCCTCGGAGGAGGAGTTCTTTCCCGAGGAGCTCCTTCCCGAGCTCCTTCCCGAGATGCTCGTGTCCCAGGAGCGCCCTCCTCAGGAGCGCCTTTCTAGAAGGGACCTTTTTGAGGAGCGCCCTCCCATGGAGCAGCCTCCTTGTGGAGTGGGAAAACATAAGCTAGAAGAAGGAAGCTTTAAAGAGAGGCTGGCTCGCTCTCGCCCGCAATTTAGAGGGGACATACACGGCAGAAATTTAAGCAATGAGGAAATGATAAAGGTAGCAGAGGAGATGGAAGAAATGAAAAGAGTGCGCAACAAATTGATGGTTATGCATTGGAAGGCGAGACGGAACCGCCCTTATCCTATTTAATGTGTTCGGCCTTTAATTGTTTTGCCTGATATAAGTATTGCCACCTGAACTTTGCATTTTCTCATATACCTTTCCCCATCTCAATTATAACTTTTCGCGTGGCTTTATTCTAGGTGTTTCACTTGTAACTGGCATAAAATTGGGTTTTCCCCACCCGCAAGCTGCAAGTTTCCCTTTTTCAATCATGAGTCTCAAACATTTGCATGAAAAGATGTACATTATATATTGTGAAGTGAAATTTTTGAAAAGTATATGTTGTATCCCATTTGTAAAAAGAGTGTATATTTATATATTAATATGCAAAGAAAAAACAAAGTATATCTTAAATGGCTTAACAGTGGCTATCTGTGCGGTAATAGGGGTTTTGGTTTGTTTTTCATTTTTGCTTCATCGGAACTTCTTTCAAGACAAACATATTTTACTTTTGTTGAAAAAAAATATAATGGGAAAAACTTTAAAAACTTTTAAAATTGCTTATAAAGGCAATGTGGCACTTAATAAATTCTTGTCAGATCTTTAAAGAAAAGTAAATCCCATGTTTGTTTGTTCTTAAGTAGGCTCCATGCCCAGCATGGAGCCCAATGAGGGCTTGAATTCAACACTGAGATCAAGAGCCAGAGGCTTAACAGACTGAGACACCCAGTTGCCCCAATCCCACGTTTCTTTTAAATCTCAGGCAGAAGAACAAACCAGGTACCTCTATTTAACAGTCATTCTTTTCCCATTTAAGGAGGAATAATGCTTGACTTATAAGGCAGCTGTGGAGCCAAGTGAAATGAAGATCCTAGAACTGCCTGGTTTTCCCACACCTGCGCATGCAGGACTGCCAACCCCTATAGATGCCCTTCAAATACAGGGGATAGAATCCAAAAGGAGGTTTCACTTACACTCACAAATAATTCCTGTGAGATTCCAGGTGAGTGCCACATTCTCTTTCTGCTCTGCTATTCTCTTCCCTTGGATATTGTCATATCTGCTTCGCAGAGCTGCCTCTTCTCCTGGGTCCTGCTCCTTCCATGCCCTGTCCTCCCCACCCGCAGCTAAGGTGCCTGGGTTGCTGATTGCTCTGGAGTCCTTTCTAGGCCAAATATGAACCTACAGATAAATGGAAAATGTTCCTCCTAAAGCTTTTATATTATACTTATCCAGATGCATATCAGCCCAGTACTGCTTAAATCTCAAAGTCTTAAAGAATTCTTAACAAAATAGTCCCTTCCCCCCCCACCCCCCGAAAGTTTCATCTTTTCCTCACTGGATTCAAACATGAATTCACTGAGATACGGGCTAGGAGACAAATTTGTGCCAGCCATAATGCTGTGTATTCTGAATTGAAACCTCCGTCCCAAAATATTCTCCAAGAATGACTATGGTTTTAGGTGCCTAACATTTGCCCTAGGGTTAATTCTCTCCCAAGGGTTTTCTGGCAGACTTGCCTTAACCAATTCAGCTGACTTGCTCAGCTTGTGTAAGTTAAAGAGGAAAGTAAGACTTAGGTTAAAGCTAGGGAACTTCCCTTCTACCCCACCACACATCACCAAGAAAGAAGCATTCAAAAGTACTTTGTAAGTCATTAAAGTACTGTATATGTATATACATATACATTTATATGCATGTATCAGATATTATGATTTCTCAAACTACCCTTATAACACCTAAGATTTTGTTTTATGGATGCTATTAATTCTAGAAACATGAATAGTGGTTAATAATTTTTTTTAATTGTGAGCCAGTCATGAACCCTGAGTTTCTGTTTAATTGACTGTGCAGCTTCATTGTGTTTACTTCTCTAGAAAGTATGATTTGCAATTCTAGAAGGATCACTTAGGGGAAGAATTGTTACCCCAAATTCAACATTGAAATTATTTACATATCTTAAATATCAGCATTTCTCTTATTAAAAAAATGCAGGGACCTGGGCTCTATCCCAGACCCACTAAATTTCATTTTCTGTCAATTAGCACACAATTTAGAAATTCACTTCCATATGCAATATACTCCTCGTTTTAGTAAAAATAAATTATGACAAAATAGAAGAAAATGCAGATGATTTTTATCAGAATTTAAAAGGGTGCAAGGCTTGGGGCACCTGGCTGGCTCCTGATCTTGGGGGTTGTGAGTTCAAGCTCTACACTGGGTATAGGGTTTACTTTAAAAAGAGTGAAAGTTTTGTCCAAGCATATTTTTAAGAAACTAAAAACAACCTCATCAGTTTTACTACATAAAATTTAGATTGCTTGCCGTAAAGGAAGACCATACACAGAATAAAAACCTGAGGACAATAAAATAGCAAG
The DNA here is from genome assembly GCA_004024625.1 of Mellivora capensis. Taxonomy (NCBI): domain Eukaryota; kingdom Metazoa; phylum Chordata; class Mammalia; order Carnivora; family Mustelidae; genus Mellivora; species Mellivora capensis. The sequence goes on along the minus strand of PISX010035785.1, from coordinate 976 downwards.
ATATATTTTTCACAACGGGCATTAAGTAATGTCTTGCATTCCTTCCTTATAAGAAGTAAAATGGATCTGAAATAAATTTAAAGTTCTCTGGTGTTCAGTTCACAAAATGGTGAGCCAGTCTTGTGCCCTTGACCTTTTTGCTTTTTATTTTCCACTGTATGATGCCATTTGGGAGGATCTTCATGTCCCCAGACCATTCTTCAAGGTCATGGCAGCCTGATGGACGCTGGTTGGGCTGGATTCCAGTTGGAGTGAGATAAGTTTCCAGAGGCTCACTGTACCAGTTTGACAAGACAGGATGAGTCCACCTCCCCACCCCCACCCCATGGTGCTCAGAGGGGCAGTGCTCAGGTAGGATGTGGAAAGGCTCACCCAAGTCACACTTCTCTCCAGGGTGGGTCTGATATTGGATTCTCTGCTCCAGCCTGCAGCAGGCACCAGACCCTCTGAGGCTGGTGGCCAAATTGTTCTGGACACGCTTACCTGGAGGGCAACAACGATCCCCATTGCAGGTCATCAGAGCACTTTGCTTTTCCTTCCTTTCCCCGTTCTCTTTTGGGGAACTTTTTGTAGGGAAGGAGATAAAGTTCCAAGGATTCCTAACTGGAAACATTGGTTGGGATGGTCTTTGAGTGGGCAGATGTCTGACCTGGGTCTGACCAGGCAACGTGGCTCTCCTTTTGAGTTTACTGAACTACCTTTTCCACAAATGGGGTTAGACCTCAGACAAGACCTCACCCATCCCTCTTCGACCCACCTTGCACAGACTCCCCAGAGGGCCTCAGATGTGCCCCAGCCTGTGTTGGTGACTCTGCCCTGAACATTGCTCTGTGCCTGCAGTGCCTCTGAGGTCTGTGTCAGCCCAGGCCCAGGGTCAGAGGAGACTCCAGGTAGAGGGAACTTGCAAAAGCATGTGGTCCAACAACAACTTAGGAGAAAAGGGGTTTCACCTCCTGTGTGAACATCCCTATGCATT
>PISX010035784.1:0-12599 GCA_004024625.1 Mellivora capensis | reverse complement strand
TATCATGCTTAGTGAAATAAGTCAATCAGAGAAAGACAACTATCATATGATATCCCTGATATGAGGAAGTGGAGATGCAACATGGGGGACTAGGGGGGCAGAAAAAGAAGAAAAGAAACAAGATGGGATTGGGAGGGAGACAAACCATAAGTGACTCTTAATCTCACAAAAGAAACTGAGGGTTGCTGGGGGTAGGGTTTCGGGAAAGGTGGGTGGGGTAATGGACATTGGGGAGGGTATGTGCTATGGTTAGTGCTGTGAAGTGTGTAAACCTGGCGATTCACACACATGTACCCCTGGGGATAAAAATTTGTTTATAAAAAATAAAAATTAAAAAAAAAATAAATACATGGTTGGAGGCTTTCAATATCTCAATAATCTTTCCATGCATGTGTTGGTGGTTCATGTATAGTGTTTATAGCATAAACATACAGCAGGTCCATCGATAGCTAAGTAGCCTGGAAGAGATTGGCAAACAGAAGGGGGCATGACTTACCAGATTTAAAATACATTTAAAGCTGTAGTATTAAAAAGTGCATATTATCATCAAACAAAGATATACATGGAACAGAACAGATTTCAGAGTAAACCAGAATAAGAGAGTTTAGACACAAGTCCAGGCATACATGAAAATAATGCATTTTAAAGATGATAATATCATTAAGTAGGGGACAGGTATATTCATAAATACTGTTGAGAAGATCTGGAAAAATATAATTGGATTCCTATCTCTTGCTTTATATTAACTTTTACTTCAGCATGGTTATGGCACAGAAAGTTAAAGGTAACCTGTCTCCAGAAAGTAAATCTCCAGTTCTGTGCTAGGAAGTGGGAGCCGGTGGAGCGTGGAGAGCAAGGGTGGTGTGTGGAATTTCCATACTCCCGGTGGATTGTTTGAAACCTGCTTCCCATCATTTATTTTATAGCCCTGCTTCCGAAGTACATGGTACCTTCCAGCTCTCAGCTTTTCTGAGGTTCTAAGTTATGCTTATTTTGATTCCCCCACAAAAACTAGGTTCTAAATGTCTCTGCACTGAAAACTTACCCCTTATCATCCCTTCTCCCGTATTGGCCTGACATGTTATTTATCTAAATATGTTTTTAAGGATTTATAAAATCAGTTAACTCATTACATAAAATACTAAGGTTGTCAACTTTAGACAGATTATTTTTAAATGTTATGAATGAAGAGATTTTAGTTTTGGCCACACCGTGTTGGGATATTTCCATATGAATTTGATAACAATTCAGAAATAATTTTAAAAAATGGAAGGTTGATATACATTTTGAAATCCAGGGGAAGGCATGTCAATCTCTTCTCATATTTATTGAACTCACCAGAATATCAAAGTGCTCTAAAACACCTGGGTAATCAGCATAGATAATATGTCCTTGTCAAACAACTATCCAGTACTGATTTTCACTTAGGAGTGTAAAAATTCTACTAAAAATATATGCCCCATTTTTAATTATAACCTTATATGACATACATATGCATGCCAAGGAAAATATCTCTCTATGGGGATAATCATTATCATGAATATAATATAAACTACTTCTTAAACTGGGTTCCTGACTGACACGGAAGTACCTTTGAAAATTGTTCGTGATTTAAAAAGCATCATTAGTGTCAGCTGACTTTCACCATTACATTTAGCTTTAAGATGCTCCAAAAAGAAGAGAAAAAAAAATCAAATAACTGAAGTTATAGAATACATGCTTTCGAATTTGAATGCTTTTAATTCTCTTTTGACAAAGAACTAACCAAGATCATAGACTCACTGTCTAGGCATCAGAAAGGCTGTTCCAAATTAGGGCAGAATATCCTGTCAGAGACTTTTCTTATTCTACTTTGTAGCTATTTCATTCCTAACACATAGCCAGATTGGCAAGGACATTAAATGCTATGGTTTCATGTATTTGGTGGTTGTTTTTTCTATTCATAATACTTGGAGAAAGAGAGGAATTACACATTATGATATCTAAATTATCTCTGATGAATTACTTTTTATGTGGCTTTTTTAGAAGTTTTAGGCTTCTGGTCTATTCCTTCTAGAATTTTATCTCACCAACCTCATTCCTGTATTCTGTGTTGAGGAAACAAAAAAGACACACAGTACGTTTTTAAAAACCCTATGCTGTAAAGTCCTGTTATACAAGATAATGTGTGCAACCCTTGATACTCAATCCACTTAATACTCACATATGGCATCTAAGTGGGTAAAATCATTGTTCCCACATGACAAGCATGGCTCTGAAGCCTGCATAAATTAAGTTTGCACAGGAATTCACACATCAAGTAAATGTCATACCAGGCCTCCAACACTGACTTATGACTCAGGAGCCCTTGAATCTGTATGCTGGCATCTCGATCATAACCACTTTCATGAGCCTGTCTACACCCGATAGTGCTAGTAGTGGTGCTATTGATTACATTTTGTGTGATCTCTGTATACACGAATGAATATTTGTGCACACACACATACACACGGTGTACTACGGAATATGTTATAGACATGCATGTTGTAAGTTGTCAGTAAAGCACTAATCTGACTTCATTCAGTCCTTTACTGGATGTGCATAAATGCCCCACAAAGGACTTGCCTTCAAGTGATTTTTGTTTGTTTTATTTTGTTTTTAGAGTTTAAAATTTGTTTAGAAGACAAGTTACTTTTTTAAACAAAATATAATTGAACATATCCAGATAAAGAGATGGAGCTAGACATTCCTTCTGAATGATTCCTACCTAAACAAGAAATGTGCAGTGACAGTTCCAGCAATAGTGAAAGAAAAAATAAAAAAAAAAACTCACTGACCTATCAAAATCTAAAAAAATAAAATGGATAGTATCGATCATCTATCTATCTGTCATCTATCTGATCTATCTATCAACATCTGTCATCTGGATCTATCATCTATCTAATCTATATCCCTGTTCATTTCAACTTCATGGCAAATAATGATTACTTTTTTCATGATTTTCACAAGTTTAAAATATGTATTGGATATCTCATTTGGTTGAATCACTCTGCTGGGTTCTTCAACAAAGAATCACAATTAACACTTCCTTTTGGGAAGTTTACAGTCTACTTGAGTAGTAAACTTGGAAGCAGGAAAGGGCACGATCACCCACCATCTGTGAAAGCAGTTCTGTGGTCTGACGGCCCCACTGATCATGTCCTCTTGACTTCCACACCAGCATTTCGACTCAGATGTACTTGCAAATATTGCTCATGATCACCTGATGGCACAATTCAGAATACCTCCTGCTTGTTTATAATTCTCACACTCTACACTTTGTGGGGTATTTGACCACTACCTATTAAAAAAAATAATAGACTTATTTTAAAAAAGTATTAGACTTACAGGAAAAAATGTAGCAGATAGTAGAGTTCTAATATGCCTCCCTACACACACACACACACACACACACACACACACACACACACACAGTGTCCCCTGTTATATTAGTATGGTGCATTTGTCACAATTAGCAAGCTGATATTAACATGTTAAACATGTTAAATAAAGTCCTTAACTTATTTAGATTATTTTGTTCTAATATTCCTTTTCTGTTTCACAATGTCATCCAGAATACCACATCATGTTCAGTTGTCAAGGCTCCTTTAGGCTCCTTTGGGCTGTGACATTTTCTTAGGCTTTCTTTGTTTTTGATGACCTTCACAGTTTTAAAGACTCAGGTATTTTATAGAATGTGTCCCTGCTGGATTTGTCTAAAGTTTTTCCTCGTGAGTAGAGTGGGTTATGGATTTCTGAGAGGAAGAACGCAGAGATCAATTGTCACTTTCATTATGGCATTCCAAGTTCACATGCTATGAACCGGATTTATGACTGCTGATACTAATACTGATATGGATCACGAGGCAGAGGTACATTTGCCAGGTTTCTCCACCATTGTTACTCCTGTTTTTCCCCTTTCTATACTGTCCTATGTGAGAGAAAGCAGCCTATGGGCAGTCTGCACATAAGAAATGGGAAGTGAAGCTTACCTTCTTTTAGGATCAAGTCTCTACCTGGTTCATCTGTAATTATTTTGCATGGGAGAGTTGTCTCTTTCTCATACTTATTAATTTGTTCCATTATTTGTTCCATCCATGTTATCAGCATGGACTCATGAATACTTATTTTATACTCTACATTATAATCCAGTACTACTTCCATCATTTTGTTGCTCAAATTTGTCCATATCTGGACACTAAGAGTTCTTTTAGTTGGCTTCTATACCTATTTTGATATGCCTTCATTGAAATATATGTGTGTTTTATGGGTGTGTGTATGGATGTATGCATTTGAGCACTGCCTTACATCCTAACACTATAAGATACCCAGAATAATCTTGTGTATTTCCTGTCTTGCATGAAGTCATTTCTCCAAGGAGCTTCACTTCCTTTTTATTGGAGAATGGTATTTAAAAGCAAGATCTAGGGCGCCTGGATGGCTCAGTGGGTTAAGCCACTGCCTTCGGCTGAGGTCATGATCTCAGGGTCCTGGGATCGAGTCCCGTATCGGGATCTCTGCTCAGCGGGGAGACTGCTTCCCTCTTTCTCTCTCTGCCTGCCTCTCTGTCTACTGTGATCTCTCTCTGTCAAATAAATAAATAAAATCTTTAAAAGAATAAATAAAAGCAAGATCTAAACAGTAAGGCTGCTCCTGGTTACTAGAGGGTCATTTCTTCGGTTATTCTAAGCTGAAAGAGCAAAATGTGTGAATCCTGACCTGTTTTTATACCTATATCTATAAATATAACTACATGTAGTCATCTGTATCCATATTAAGGGAAATAGGAGTTCTTACTGATGTATCTAACTTGAATTTCATTGCTCAAAAAAAGGAAAAAAAAAACACACACAAGACCTCTATTCATTCTTCATAACCTCCTCCTGAGTCCCTGCAAATCACTGATCTTTTAGTTGTCTTTCACTTTTTGGCCTCATTTTATCTTCCCATTTTCTTTCTGCTCAAGTTTTAACTGAGCATTTTATATGATTTCATCTTCTCTCTTAGTATATGAATTACTTTTCTTTAAAAATTTAGTGGAGATTTACAACTAAGTCCACTTTTAAATAATATTAAACTACTTCATGGGTGTTGCAGGTACCTTATAAAAGATCTTTCCCAAGTTCATGTTCCTCTCTCATAACATTGTGGTCATTCATTTATCCAAACCCTATAATTCAGTATTACTATTAGTATTTTGGGGGGGGAAAAGTATTAAATATTAAATCAACTAAGACTGAGAAACTAAAAGATTATTCAACTTTGTGTATTCTTTATCCTGAACTTGGCCATCCTTTATGTGTATTCAAGTTTCTGACCTGTAACATTTCCTTTCTCTCTAAAAAACTTCTTTTTAACATGTCTTGCAAGGCAGTTTTACTGTTGATGGGTTACCTCAGTTTTGTTTATATGATAAAGTCTTTATTTTTTCTTCATATTTGAAGGACAATTTCAATGGTTATAGACTTCTAGGTTGGTAGTTTGTTTTTGTTTTTGTTTTTTTTCTTTCAACAGTAAAATACTTCACTCTTCTTGTATTTTGGTGAAAAGTCCTCTGTACTTCTTAACCTTGTTTTTGAATAAATGTTTATTTTCTCTGGTTTCCTTCAAGAATTCCTTTGTTTTTTTTGCAATTTTGATATGTATGTCTGGGAAATAGATTTCTGGTATTTCTTCTACGTGTTTGATCTCTGGTTTAGTGTCCATCATTAATTTTGGAAAATCCTTGTCTAACCTTCTATTCAGAAAATTTACTGAGTTTTTTAAAAATAATCATTTTACATTATTCTTTAATTACTTAGACCTTTATTTCTTTCCCCTTGTCCATATTCTCAATGATAATGTCTTACTATGGATATATGGAAGAAATGATCGTCTTTATGTCTTAGGCTTGCTTTACAATTTTGAAAACTTTTTTTCTGGTTGTTATATTAAAATTTGCTTGTAAAGGACAAAATCCTATATTTGTGAATTGTTGCATATCCTTCATGGTGTAGATAATCTTAAACACGAGCATCTGTAGTTTGAATTCTCCTCAAGTTCTTCATTTACTCTAACCCTGTATCCCTCCATATCTTGAAGGGAAAAGTAAGAATCATTCCTGCACATTTGCTCTCCACTTTGATAATTGTGGTTTGGGAATAGACTAAGCCTGATTTTGATTCAAGTGCATAGAAAGTTAGTCTTCTATACTCATCCATTTCTTTTCAGTTCCAAGTATTGCTAGCCACCTGTGAGCTGTCCTGGGTCTCAAGTGCAAACCTGGCTGCCAGAATGAGGAAAATACATCTTCTTTTTTTTAAATAATTTACAGGGTTAGGACAAATTCAAGATGACCACACATTCTTTGACATTGTTCCCATTGTGAAGTGTGTCTAATTTGACTTTCCTTGAGTCAAGGCTGAACTGCTTGGGTGAGGTGGGTATAGTGGGTATGTATTGGTTTGAAACCTGGAGGTTAGGTGGACCGACTACTTTTGCCTTGGTCTCTTGGATCCCTGCACTGCCATGAAAGAAATTCAAGTGTTCTACTGGAAAGAAGAGCCCTTCTGAGCCCGGCCCTCTAGCTGTCCCAGGTATCTTGGATCTATAGTTCTGCCCGAGTATATACATCATGTGACTCCAGTCAATGTCATGTGAAGTGGGGTTTCCCAGCCAAGCTTTGATTGGCATCTTAATCCACTAAATATAAAAACATTGGTGTTTTAGTTCTCAGTAGTGTGCTATGTAGGCATAGATAACAAAAACAAGGGTAAGAGGAGAGTTAACCAAGTTTTGAATGTCCTTCCTTCTCTTACTGAAGAATCTCAACTAATCATTCCTTTAATTTTCCTGGTCCAGGATTCCAGCACATCAGGATGTGAAAGTCTGCTAGTGTTACACTTAGCTTTGAGGTGTTTCTACTTTCTTCAAATATCCCTAACTGCATTTTACTGATATTTTACTTTTCAAAAAAAATAAATGTTTGTGGCCCTGTAAGAAGGGAATGTGTCCTTATTGATACTGCCATTTGGGGGTATGTTTTAGGAAATACCAGAGAAATCCTTTCTTCCTTAACAAGTGTTAATTATTTGATTTCTATAATTATGAGCAGAGAAGTGAGAATTATAAAAGACAAATATTATGAATACTTATTTTATTCTAAGAAAGCTCTGTATGTCTCACTCAGGATACAAACAATAAGAAGATATTACACCCAGTGTCCTCTCATCTTTGAGGGATGAACTTTCTTTCTATATTGTCAACACAAAATGAATCTTTTAGAATTTCTCAAAAAAAAAAGGAAAGAGTTTTATTCAATACCTATTTAGGACAGCTGCTCAGGATACATAATCTTCACAACAAAGACTATCTGGCAAAGGAACATTTGGAGTAGGGTTAAATGCATTTTTTTTACATAAAGAATTACAGATTATTAGACAAAGGACAGTCAGAAAGTTGCAGATCTTAAGTTTCTAGTATATGCAGGGCCATATAACTAATCTTATGGGAACCAGGAAATTCTCTTCCTTTTTTTTTTTTTACTCTTTTGTGTTCAAAATGTTCCTTTTTGGTTATTTTATTTAATGAAGCAGATGTACAATGTGTGCTTGGGGTAAAAATAGAGACCGTGCTTTGAGGTCTTGCCAAGTCATTTTGACCTTGGTACATGATAAGGGATAGCTTCCCTAGGAGCCCAGAAGAGCATTCACAAACATGGAAAGTTGAAATTTTTGTTTTTATCACTATGAACTCAGAATTCTCAGCAATGAAGAGTCCTATTCAGAGGGTAATAAGAGAAGCCTTCAGTCATGTTTAAGTTCCAAATGTATGACCTGGTTATTTCTCTTTTACAGCCATGGTAGATGACTAGGATAGCACCACCTACAACATCTTCCTTTGGAGCACAGTGTCATGTCAGGCTTCTCTATTCTCATAGATGAAAGTATCAAGAAGACATAATTTCTCAGGGCAGAAACCAACACATCTCACTTAGCAGAAGAATTCTTGCTTCCCTTTCTGTCACTGCTCCTTTCAAGACTGGAAAGATCAGTCACATGTGGATATACTATATTAAGATTAATGAGAATTGAACAAGCACATAGTTTTCCAGTTGAAGTAAACTTTGTTCAAATGTTATTGCCAAGTATCTTGATTGAAGTGGCAGGAATTTCCAAGAGTCTTCTGATGGGAGAGAATTATCTTTCTGAAGTTCACTTCTCTGAACATCACATGGCTTTAATTGGCCCACAGAGTAAAAATGTGTCTTCAAACTTCACTGTTAGCTGACTTGACCTGGCAGGATTTTGCTCTGATGAACTTGCTTCTGTTATGTCACAAAATCTTCCAAAAATACAAAATATTTTTCATCAGTTAAAAACTTCATACTTTTTACTTGTTATCTTTACCTGGAATGTTGTTTGTTTTTGTTTTTGTTTTTTTCGCTAATCTAAGCACGTGAGTGCTCAGTCAATTCAGAGAAGTAAAATACACTTGGAAGCATATGTTTCACTCATTTATGTTTTAGGATACCCTCCTCTGTATTTCACATACATATAAACAATACAGATTAAGTGTATTCCTACTATTAAAGTCATTATGTTTTGTGACATTATATTTTTTGCTGAGTGTCCTAATAGATTGTGAACTTCTTAAGAGTAGGAATATATTTATGAGCTTTAAAAATACATACAGATACCTAGAATAATGCACCAAAAGATTAGGTGAGATTTCTTGAGAATTTATTATTATTCCAATTGTATCATTTTGTCTCAAATAGTTTTATTAAAGTTAAAAGTATTTTTAGGCAAGTTGTAATCTTTGTTAATCCACTCAGTTAAATACTCTTCCTTTCATCTTTCATTATAGCCCAATGTATCCCATATTAAAAAAATTCCAGATGTTTATTGCTTTTACGTAAATACACACAAACACACACACACATACACACACATGTTCTGGGTATAAACTCTAAGTAGACTTTTGTCCACAGATCCACAAAAAATCATGTAGAAGAATGTTTATGAGGGAAGACCTCTTTAGAAAACTTGGTGGCTTTATGTAAGTGAACAAACAAGTGAAATATACATACACTATAATACAGTATTAACTAAGACCACAAACAGATAAACGGATTATCTTAAAAACGCAATATTCAGGGAAAACACGTCCAATGATATAGGACAATTAATGTAAATTTAATACACATGAAACCCTGATAGATGTTCTAAATGGATAAACATACATGAAAACAAATATGTGGAAGATGAATTGGAATTACACATATTGAACACACAAAAAACAGGTGGCAATGAAAAAAGGTCAATGCAATTGTGTCAGGAAACAAAGAACAATTGATTATCTAATAAAAGGAGGACGATTGTATAATGTGATAATAAAATGATACCATATATTATGGAGTAAAATCACTTCCGTGCTATGTTCTTGATTTCCTTCTTCAACCACCCCTAAAAAGAAAAAAAGGATTGCACCCATCTACATGTTTTGATTCTGAAAAATCTAAAATTATAAAGAAAAATTAGATTTTCCAGACTTTGCATTTTATGCATGTTAGATACAATTCCAAAACTATTTTCAAATTCATATTATATATATATATAATATATTATAAAATATAACAATACATCCATATAACTAAAATTAATTAATTAAAATATGAGAGAGATTAAAAAGAGTGTTCATAGAGTGATGGGTGGGAAAACAAGGTTATTAGCATTTAGAGCCATTCAGTATTTCAGCTTAACAACATGCAAATACACAGCAGTAATTTTACCATTTTTCTCAAAGGAAAACAGTTCTACTTTGTATTCTTAATAAACACAAGCTCATTTTCTCTTACCCTTAAAACAAGAGTGTGCTAATCTCAGTCATAATCATTATCATCATCATAATCCTTTTACGTTTGTGTGGAGTCTACAGGGTGCACTCTATTTAAAGAAGGTATGATTGTATAGAAGTGTGAAATTTGAGAACATTAAAAACACATGACCAATACCTTTAGGCATTTCTTATCTGGATTAGATAGAACAGAAGAAAAAACATCAATATTTTGCACAGTCTATAATGAAGTCTTTGCACTACTTTCCTCCTCTACCTATTCCAGGGTCCCCCCTCTACTCAGTGAAACCAAACATGGATCAAAGTTCTGAGTTCTGAGAACTGTCCTTAGTTAAAGGAGAAATGCCTAAAATCTCAAAATTGAGATAACCTCAGAAAAGGTCTCCCCAGGATTGCTCCTCTTAGAGTCCAGAAAGTAATTATTGCTTATGTGTCATGAGCACTTCCTGTTAGCCTCTGGTGTGCTGAGCCTGTCACACAGGTTTCCTCATGTAACCCTCCAACTCCCATAGTGGCCATTAAGACTATTACTATTGTCATTTCCATTTGGTATGAAACTGAAGTTTAGAAAGATAAAGTACATTGATCTGGTTATGCAAATTGTAACTACTAGCTATTGAAGTCAAAAGGACATTTGTCTGTCTGCCACCAAACTAAACACTCTGAATTCTTACAAAACTGAAGAAAATAATAATTGAAGTAATTAATTACTGGTATAAGACATATCAGAAGTCAGGGCTATGAGTTTTTGTTTTGTTTTGTTTTTTTTACAAAGGATGTTGTTTATTGACTGTGATATAATAAATACAATGTGATAACACTCTAAACACATCACTTACTATAATCCTCATAAATCTATTAGTTATGTACAAATATCCTCAGTGAAAAAAATGAGAAACTCAGGAAAACCAATTCCTTTAATACGTTCTTGAAAATGGAAACAGAAATAATTCTTAACTCATTGTACAAGGGAAACAGTACCCTAATATGAAAACAATGCAAAAATATTACAAAAAAACTATAGATCAATATTTCTTAGGAGCATAGGTTCAAAATTCCCCACAAAAATATTAGCAAACTGAATCAACAATATATAAAAAGAATTATACAGCACAACCAAATTGGATTTTTCCAGATATTCAAGTCTGGTTCAATATTTAAAAATCAATTAACATAATTCATCATATCAATAGACTAAAGAAAAATCATATGACTGTATCAATAGATGGAGAAAAAACATTTGACATAACCCAAAAGCCATTCATAATAAAAACTCTCAGTAAACTAGGAATAGAGGGAAACTTCTTCAATTTGATAAAGAATATCTACATAAAAACTACATCTAACATCATACTTTATGCTGAGAAACTACATGCTTTTCCTATATGTTCAAGAACTCAGCAAGAATGTCCTGTCTCCATGTTATTTCAATGTCATACTTGAAGTATTAGATAATGCAGTAAGAGAAGCAGTTAATAAGAGGTACATATTTTAAAGAAAGAAAATTTTGATCATAGATGAGTGGAAAATCACAAAGTGAAGGAAAAAGTCTTAGAAATAATAAGCGATTATGGTAAGGTTGTGAAAAAAAGGTTAATATACAGAAGCCAATTGGTTTCCTATACACCCAAAATTAACAGTCAGAATGTATAATTAAAAACACAACAGCATTTACATTAACACCAAAAAAAGGAAAATAAAAGAAATGTTTAAGTATAAATCTAACAAAATAGGTATAAGATCAATATAAGAAGACTATAAAATTCAGATGAAAGAAATGAAAGAAAGTCTAAATAAATGGGCATTATTCCATGTTTATGGAAAAGAGACTCAGTAATGTTAGGATATCAGTTCTTACCAGCTTGGTCTATAGATTTAATGCAATCTAAATAAAAATCTCAGTAACTTATTTTGTGACAAAAATAATTTTGTTGACAAAACTGATTCTACAGTTTATATGGAAAGGCAAAAGATATAGAATAGTAACCAACACCACATTGAAGAAGAACAAAATCTGAAGATAGAAAATATTAAAGGTCAAGACTTACTTTAAAGCAACAGCAAGCATGCCTGGGTGCTCAGTCATTAAGCATCTGCCTTGGATTAGGTCATGATCCTGGAGTCCTGGGATCGAGCCCCACATTGGGCTCCTTGCCCAGCAGGGGGTCTGGTTCTCTCTCTGCTCTTCACTTCCAACCTCCGCTCGTGTTCCTTCTCTCTCACTCTCTCTCAAATAAATTTTTTAAAAAATTAAGATTTTATTTATTTGACAGAGAGAGAGGGAACACAGCAGGGGGAGTGAAAGAGGGAGAAGCAGGCTTTCAGCTGAGTGGGGAGCTCAATGAGGGGCTCAATCCCAGGACTCTGGGATCATAACCTGAGCTGAAGGCAGACGCTTAACGACTGAGCCACCCAGGTGCCCTTAAAAAAAAATCTTAAAAAAAAAAAAAGCAACAACAATGACAACAGTGTGGTATTGGTAAAAGAACAAAGAAATCAGTAGAACAGAATCAGGAGCTGAAAATAGACTATAAAACTGTAACCAATGGGTCTTTAACAAGAATAAAGGCAACTGAATAGAAAGAGGATGGGATTTTCAACAAATAGTGTTGGAACAACAACAACAAAAGTCCTGATACTAACTTTATGCCTTGAAATTCTTCCAGTTACTATGTACTGCTAGATCTTATATGCTGGTTTCCATGCTTGGTTCCACTGTCTGGAATTCAAAGTATCCTGAAAAT
>PISX010035783.1:0-12583 GCA_004024625.1 Mellivora capensis | reverse complement strand
CACCTGGCCCCCCCAACATCCCACCCCCCGCCGCTTCAAAACCCTCAGGTGGTTTTTCAGAGTCCATAGTCTCTCATGGTTCATCTCCCCCCCAATTTCCCTCAACTCCCTTCTCCTCTCCATCTCCCCATGTCCTCCGTGTTATTTGTTATGTTCCACAAATAAGTGAAACCATATGATAATTGACTTTCTCTGCTTGACTTATTTCACTCAGCATAATCTCTTCCAGTCCCGTCCATGTTGCTACAAAAGTTGGGTATTCATCCTTTCTAATGGAGGCATAATACTCCATAGTGTATATGGACCACATCTTCCTTATCCATTCATCCGTGGAAGGGCATCTTGGTTCTTTCCCCACAGTTTGGCGACTGTGGCCATTGCTGCTATAAACATTGGGATACAGATGGCCCTTCTTTTCACCACATCTGTATCTTTGGGGTAAATACCCAGTAGTGCAATTGCGGGGTCATAGGGAAGCTCTATTTTTAATTTCTTGAGGAATCGCCACACTGTTCTCCAGAGTGGCTGCACCAACTTTCATTCCCACCAACAGTGTAAGAAGGTTCCCCTTTCTCCACATCCTCTCCAACACACGTTGTTTCCTGTCTTGCTAATTTTGGCCATTCTAACTGCTGTGAGGTGGTATCTCAATGTGGTTTTAATTTGAATCTCCCTGATGGCTAGTGATGATGAACATTTTTTCATGTGTCTGATAGCCATTTGTATATCTTCATTGGAGAAGTGTCTGTTCATAACATTTTACCATTGAAATTACATTGTTAGACAGAGTTTTGTTGTGTTGTATTCCTCCTCCAACTTAAAACAGTTTTAATTTATTGTAAGTACAATTTTAGAATAGTGGTGTTTGATGTTTTGTTTTTGTGTGATTTCTTGCACTTATAGATTTATTTAATTCATCCTCAGAGTTGAAGTGCAGTTTTGGAATGTATTTGAATAACTATTTCTGACTGTGGGTTTTTCTTCAAATACTATGTTGGTAAGGCTTACACTTTATGGGAAACAAACAAGAACACATGCAGAGATTCTAAGACATGTTGTAAAGCTTGAAGCCATTGTAAATCCATATTGTATCATTCAAATACATGCAAAATTGTCCCCATTTGCCCCAAGTCCCTATATAGCCATCAAGAGGATGTGGCTGATGTTTGTCCGTCTGTTTTCCTGGAGACCATTGTAAACACCAGTGTCATTCAGATGTGTGTGTGGCATGTGGTTGGGGAGAACTTTAATTCTCATAGAACCTCATGTCATGGAAGTCTGAGCCTCATGACAGCATTCCTGTGGGTTTGGATTGACTCTGCATGCTGAGTTCCATCTAAGCAGTATGAACATGCTACAGTTTTATTCTGCTGGCTACCTCCTCAAATTTTGTTACCTCCTTATTCCATCCATGTGCTGTTTCCTTGGCAGGAGACATCCTCTCTCTTACTGCCTGCCTCAGTCATGAACCAGGCTGTACCTCAGTTACCCTGCATGTGTTCCTCAGATGGGGGATCAGTCACCCACCTCCCAGAGAGGATTCCAAGAATTAATGGTCTGAATTGTGCCCAGGTGTACTGTTTCAGAGATCTCCTAGAGGGCTAAATTTTTATTGTGTGGTTATATTATGTGTAACATCCCCAGAATAATTAGGATTAGTCCCTTGTTCCTCAACTTTAAGTTTCAGGAGTTTTACAGCATCTAATTATTGATTGAGAGGAATTATGTACCAATGCAAAGCCTACTTTGGTTATTTATACATCATCAGCTTATGGCAAACATCAGAGGACAACTAAAATGCCAAAGTACACTTCATGTTAAATTCAGATTCCTGACATTGATTTGTTTACAGTTAAATCTCTTTGGAAAATGTGTTTCAAAAGAATCAGTTCTAGGGGTCATAAATAAAATTTCTATTTTTCAGAACATCAGAAATCCATCCAGTGGGTGGGGGGCAAGATGGTGGGGAACTAGGAGGAGGTGCCGTTTCAACCTGTACCCTAAAGTGAGCTGATTACCTACCAAGGAACTCCGATCACCCATGAAATCAGCCTGAGATCAGAATTATACATGTCTGGATCTCTATTGGGGCAGGATATGCCAGTGGGCAGGTAAAGCCCAGTGGGAACGTAGGCCTGGTATCGGAAGATAAACAAAAGGGGGAGAGAGCCACCAGAAGAGACCCATTGGAAAGTAGTACACCAATACGAGATTCTCCTGCGTCTGGGGACCAGGATTAACTTGAAGTCTGGTAGAAAGCATTCAAAAAGAGCAAAGGATTGTGGGGTGAAATTGTGGAATTGGGACTGTTAGGGACAGGGGCTTAAGTCCCCTGAACAAGGACAGACACCCCTGGCACTGAAGAGGAGAGAGTGCGGCGGAGAGACCAGGTCTTGGTCCCTGAGCCCTGAGGGAGACCTCCTAAGGGTGCTTGGCTTGCAGGAGGGGCTGGGACCCTCGCACAGCAGAAACAGCCTTTTTGCAGTCCCCACGGGTGCACTACGCCATGCTATCAGAGCCTGAGAAGCACCCCACACCCTCCCCTGAGAGAGTTGCATGGAAGCGCCAGCCAGGAGCTCTCGCACCCGGAAAGTCTGAGCGCTCCCAGCCCTGGCCAGCAGGAAAATCTCAGTGTGAGAGCACTGCTTGGAAACTCTCTGGCAGTCTGGAGCTGTGGTTTTGGGTACAAGCAGGAGTTCCTGTGTCCCAAGGGACCCCGGCTGGGAACGTGCTCTGCCAGCGGCCAGAGGGTAGCTTGTGTGCTCTGCAGCACCCAGAGAGGAATGGACTGGAGCTTCTCTCTGGGAGGGAGGTCTGGGTGCAGTTTGCTTTCCTCTAAACCTCCGAGAACCATCAGGAGCTGCCAAGGGGAGAGAAAACAGATAACCAGACATAAAAACCTCCAGAGAACAAAAGCCTGAAGGGCCGGTTTCCTCAGTGCCCACCCCCTTGAGGGGAGCCGGAGGACGTAACTCAGGAAACACTGCCTTAAAACCCATGTGGCAGGCCCCTCCCCCAGAAAGCCAACCAGTGGGGAAGAAGAAAAAAAACGACAAGAGAACAACCAATACTACTTCATAGATACAACTTTTATTTTTAATTCGTTCCCACTATTCTGGTTCTTTTTTTTTTATTTTTTTATTTTTTATATAGATTTTTTTAGCCTATTTACTATCACAGGGAGCTGTCCAGTACATCAAATTTCATAATAACCTTTTCACCTGAACTTTTTGATACATATACCGTGTTTTTCTTTTGCTTTCCTACTTTTTAAATTTTCTTTAAATTTTAATTTAGTTTAGTTTAGTTCATTCTTTTCTTTATTTTTATTTGTTACTATTTATATAGAGTTAAACTTCAAGGTAATCCCCTTTCCCCAATCAATGCTACCCTTATAGGTAAACAAAATTTTAATCCCCGGTTATCTTGGGAAAGTTGAGTCCTTTAACAAAGATATCAAGATACAGCCAGGAAGAGTCGAAATAACCTTCCTCGGCCACACTGAGAATTTATAACCTCTCTCCCATTTTTTCATCCACCAGTGTTTCTGTGTATTTGTGTTTGTCCTCGTAGTATATGTATCTTATACTTGGGGTGCTTTTTGATGAGATTTTTTTGTTTGTTTGTTTGTTTTGCTTCTACATATATGTGTCATATTTTTTTCTTCTCTTGTCATATATTTTTATCAGTCTTTTTGTTTGTCTGTTTTTGTTTGTATACTTCACAAATCTTACCTTGGGGCCCATTTGGGCTGAGCTTTCACTTTTATCTTTCTTTCTTTTTTCTATCTCTATCTCTCTCCCTATTTTTTTCTTCTTTCTCTCTTTCATTTTTTCTTTTATTTTGGTGGGGACTCTTGATTGCTCAGAAGCATTCCAGGGTGCACCTTGATTGAAAAACGGTTGATACATGCAGCTACATCTGTTCACCCATCTCTCATGAAAATTACTAGGAGGAGGAATACACAGGAGAAGAAAAATTCAGAGAATGGGCCCTCTGCAACAGAGCTAATGGCTACCGACATAGACATAATGTCGGAAAGGGAATTCAGGCTAACAATTATCCAGGCAGAAGCTAGGTTGGAGAAAGCCATGGACAACCAAATGGAATTGATTAGGGAAGAACCGAAAGCCACCAGGGATGATGTTCACAATGTTAGGGAAGAACTGAAAGCCACCATGGATTATGTTCACAATGCTCTCAATGACTTCCAGTCTAACCTAATTTCTCTAAAAGCTAGGGTAACTGAGACAGAAAATAGAATTAGTCGTCTGTAGGACAAACAGATAGAGAGAAAGGATCAGGAGGAAGCCTGTAACAAACAGCTTAGAAGCCACGAAAACAGAATCAGGGAAATAAATGATGTCATGAAATGTTCCAACATCAGAATTATTGGAATCCCGGGAAGTGGAGGAGAAGGAAAGAAGTCTAAAATATTGTGGAACACGTTCTCCGTGACAATTTTCCCAATCTCGCAAATGGATCCAGTGTTCATGTACTAGAGTCAGAACTATACCCCCCCCCAAGATTTTAGATTCTCGAAAAACCTCGAGACACCTGATAGTAAGAATGAGGAATTATATTTCTAGAAAAACTCTCTTGAAGGCAGCTAGGACAAAGAAGCTCCTTACGCACAGAAGAAAGCCCATCAGAATAAGGTCAAACATGTTCACAGCAACCTGGCAAGCCAGAAGAGGCTGGAAAGATATATTCAGGGCACTAAATGAGAAAAACATGCAGGCAAGAATACTTTATCCAGCAAGATGGACATTCAAATTGGATGGAGAGATAAAGAGTTTCCAGGACCGGCAAGGTTTAAAAGAGTATGCGACCACCAAGCTGACACTGCAGGAAATATTAAGGGGAGTTCTATAAAAGAGGAAAAATCCTAAGAATATCATTGAACAGAAATATAGAGACAATCTACAGAAAGAAAGGCTTCAAATGTAACACAATGTCAATAAAAACGTACTATCAATAATCACTCTCAATGTGAATTGCCTAAATGCACCCATAAAACGACAAAGGGTTGCAGATTGGATAAAACGACAGGACTCATCCATATGTTGTCTACAGGAGACCCATTTTGAACCTAAAGGTACACCCAGACTGAAAATGAAGGGATGGAGAAGCATCTTTCATGCCAATGGGCCTCAAAAGAAGGCCGGGGAAGGGATTCTCATATCAGATAAATTAGATTTTAAACTAAAGACTGCAGTCAGAGATGCAGAAGGACACTACATCATTCTTAAAGGGACTATCCACCAAGATGATCTAACAATAGTAAATATCTATGCCCACAATATGGGAGCAGCCAATTACATAAGAAAACTATTAATCAAGATAAAGAGTCATATTGATATGAGTACATTGATAGTAGGAGATCTTAACATGCCTCTCTCAGTAAGAGATAGATCACCCATGCAGAAAATCAATAAAGAAACAAAAGCATTGAATGACACATTGGACGAGATGGACCTCATAGATACATACAGAACATTCCACCCTAAAACAACAGAATACTCATTCTTCTCAAGTGCACATGGGACCTTCTTCAGAATAGACCACATACTGGGTCACAAATCAGGACTCAACTGATACCAAAAAAAGTGATATTCTTCCCTGCATATTTTCCGATCAGAATGCTTTGAAACTGGAGCTCAATCACAAGGAAAAGTTTGGAAGAAACTCAAAAACCTGGATGCTAAAGACCACCTTTCTCAAGAATGCTTGGTTCAACCAGGAGATCAAAGAAGAACTTAAACGATTCATGGAAACCAAAGAGAATGAAGACACTTCGGTCCAAAACTTATGGGATACAGCAAAGGCGGTCCTAAGGGGGAAATATATTGCGATCCAAGTCTCCCTCAAAAAAATGGAAAAATCCAGAATACACCAACTGTCTCTACACCTTAAAGAATGGGAGAATCAACAAGAAATTAAACCAACTCCACACAAGAAGCGAAACATTCAAGATTAGAACAGAGATCAATGAGGTAGAAACTAGAGATACAGTAGAACGTACCAATGAAACTAGAAGTTGGTTTTTTGAAAGAATCAATAAGATAGATAAACCATTGGCCACACTAATCCAAAAGAAATGAGTGAAATCTCAAATTAATAGAATTATGAATGAAAAGAGAGAGATCACAACTAACACCAAAGAAGTAGAAACAATCAACAGAATTTGGCAACAGTTATATACCAATAAGTTAAGCAACCTAGAGGAAATGGATGCATTCCTAGAGAAATATAAACTCCCAAAGTTGAACCAGGAAGAAATTGACAACCTGAATAGGCTGATATCTAGTAACGAGATTGAAGCAGTGACCAAAAACCTCCCTAGAAACAAGAGCCCAGGACCTGATGGATTCCCTGGGGAATTCTACCAAACTTTCAAAGAAGAAATAACACCTATTCTCCTGAAGCTTTTTCAAAAAATTGAAGGAGAAGGAAAACTTCCAGACTCTTTTTATGATGCCAGCATTACCCTGATCCCCAAACCAGGCAAAGACCCCACCAAAAAGGAGAATTTCCGACCAATATCACTGATGAATATGGATGCTAAGATTCTCAACAAGATCCTAGCAAACAGGATCCAACAGCATATTAAAAAGATTATCCACAATGACCAGGTGGGATCTATCCCTGGCTTACAAGGATGGTTCTAAATTCACAAATCAAACAATGTAATAGAACAAAAAATAAGAGAAGAGAGAGGAACCACATGATCCTCTCAATTGGTGCAGAAAAAATCATTTGACAAAATCCAGCATCCGTTCCTGATTAAAATGCTTCAAAGTATATGGATAGAGGGAACATTCCTGAACTTCATAAAATCTATCTATGAAAGACCCACAGTAAACATCATCCTCAATGGGAAGAAGCTCACAGCCTTCCCGTTGAGATCAGGAACACGACAAGGATGCCCACTCTCACCACTCTTGTTCAACATAGTATTAGAAGTCCTAGCAACAGTAATCAGACAACAAAGAAAAATAAAAGGTATCCAAATTGGCAAGGAAGAAGTCAAACTCTCTCTCTTCACAGATGACATGATACTTTATATGGAAAACCCAAAAGACTCCACCCCCAAACTACTAGAACTTATACAACAATTCATTAACGTGGCAGGATACAAAGTCAATGTACAGAAATCAGTGGCTTTCTTATACACTAACAATGAAAATCCAGAAAGGGAAATTAGAGAATCAATTCCATTTACTATAGCACCAAGAACCATAAGATACCTGGGAATCAACCTAACCAAAGAGGTAAAGGATCTGTACTTGAGGAACTACAGAACACTCATGAAAGAAATTAAAGAAGATGTAAAAAGATGGAAGACCATTCCATGTCCTTTGTTATTTTTGAGTGCTTTCTACCAGAATTCAAGTTAATGCTGGTCCCCAGATGCAGGGGACTCTCATATTGGGGTATCACTTTCCAATTGTTCGCTTCTGGTGGCTCCCTCCCCCTTTTTTTTATCTTCTGATAGCAGTCCAATGGTCCCACTCCGCTTTACCTGCCCCCTGGCATTTTCTGCCCCCCCGTAGAGATTCAGACATGTATAATTCTGATCTCGGGATGATTTCATGGGTGATCGGAGCTCCTTGGTCGGTAATCAGCTCACTTTAGGGTATAGGTTGAAACGGCGCCTCCTCTATTTCCACGCCATCTTGTCCCTGAGGTAAATGCCTTTTGACCACTTGTGGGTGCTCTGCAGATGCTCTTTTGTTCTGACACAGCTCTTCAGTGAGGACCATTCACTGAAGGGACCCTGGGACTATGTGCTGGTCCCTGGGCTCCCTGATGAGGACTCAGCAGCTCTGTTCTCTCTTGTTTGGCAGTGTCCACTGAGCAGTGGACCACTCACATGTGTGCTCTCAGCAGGTGCTGAGGCCAACTCCCATCTTCCTCAGTGTATGGTGTGAGTTGATATCTACCACCAGGGTTAAGGGAGGGGTTAGAAATCACTGGATGGCCCTCATTTGCACAGACAGCCCTTCCAATGGTAGAAGATAGAGGAAATAAAGAGCTCTGGGGCAGCCCAGCCCTTTGTGAGAACCAGGGGCTGTGTCAAGGATTCCTATTATCTTCATCTTCCTCTCTCAATGCACATATAGGGAAAGGCCTTGGGTACCCGGTCACAGTTCCTAGGCTCCATCAGACCCTCTGGCACAGATATGGAGAGATGTGAGTCTGGTCCCTGTCCCATCACTCATGATCATCTCTGTTTGCACGATCCCTGTCACAACCTGTGCTGACCCAGCCTCATTCCCACTCTGCATCTCTGGGAGCAACAGCCGTACTCACTTGCACTCTGGCTAGTGGCTTTAGTGTTGGCAGCTACTACATAAACTGGTACTGGCAAAAGCCAGGGAGCCCTCCTAAGTGTCTCCTGTACTACTTCTTAGACTCAGATAAGCACCAGGTCTCTCTCTTCTGCAGCCAGTTCCCTGGATCCAAAGATGTCTCAGCCAAAGCAGGGGTTCTGATATCTCTGGGATGCAACCTGAGGATAAGGCTGACTATTACAGTGCTACAGCTCATGGCCATGGGGGCAGATATAATACTCACAATGTCTCAGATAATGAGGGAGTGAGACAAAAAAAATACCTGTAACCAGAGACCTCACCTCTGAGCTTTTTTAATTGAGAAGCTTGTATAGAGGTTCCTGTATGGAAGACTCCTCTATGAGAAGACCTGTCCTTGAAGAAGGAGGAGAGAAACGCAAGTTGTGCTGTTGCCTGAGAGAGCATGATTGTCCCAGGAGCATACCCAGGTGAGGGAAAGAGTCCAACTGCACATGCCACAAGTTCTGGGTTAAATGAAAAAGAATAAGCACTTTAAAAATAATAACCCCAATCTCTCCCTCCTGTTGCATCTCCTTTACTACTCACAGAAAATATTTTGAATATCACAGTCCTGGACTTAATTTGTATGTGTAGAACCAGCAGACAAATAGTCACAACTCCTTTTGACTCACTGTCATCAGCCCACACACCCACTCTCTTCCTATATCTGTTCCCACCTCCCTCAGACCTTCAATCTCTCTCTGGCTCTTCAGGTATGAACTCTGTTTCTATATTAGGATTTCAGATAAATTGCACCAGCATGAAATCCCTTAATCATCTGATTCCTGCTCTCATATGCAGATTGTAGCTCCCCCTTCCTACCAGCCTCAATCTCTGTAATATGACAGTAGTATTATTGTATTTCCAACAAATTAACATTCATTCAGACTTGAGGGTTGGCACACAGGGCTACTGGTGTATTTAATGTTAATCTTTACAATTACTGAGGCCCAACAGGTCGGCGTTGAAATAGTTGACAAGGAGAGAGTGGCTTCATATTTTAACATATAATAACTGTTTTACTTGTTAATGGGGATATTTGTTTCTATGGCCAGCAGGACACTAACTTAGCCACACACATTTGCTCCATCAAGGTAGTCCCATTCATTAGCCTTTTCCCAAATTTCTCTCTCATAGGCACCCTAGAGAGGCACCAGGGGAACATGGGGCACAGTGAGGAGTGACTGTAATGTGAGGGCACAGGAAAAGAAGACTGTGTGGTCACCCCTATCTTGTGCTTCCTATGACATGAAGACCCCACAGATATGACATTTGTGTCTGCAGGGATGAAAATGGACAGATGTCTCCCATTTCACAAAACTCAAATTTCTGATTCAGAGGTTGTGTTATCAGAGTCCATCTGCAACGAATTATTCATCCTTGTGTCATTTCCATTCTCTTGCAAGGAAAGTGACTTCCCAACCCTGGCCTTCTTTAGCTCCATGTTCCAGGACCCTGGAAGTTCATACAGGGAGCCTGCTCTGCGGAAGAGTGTCCACGGATATCAAAGCTCAGGGAGTGGAGAAAACATAAGAGGGACTGTGGACACTTGCTTAGTCTCTGAAGGGAAGATATAATGATGGCACATGGAGAATATTCTCCTTTTGACTGTGTGTGTGTGTGTGTGTGTGTGTGTGTGTGTGTGTATAGCAACCCACTCTCCCTTCTCCTCTCTCTCAGTATCTTTGATTCTGTAGTTCTGGAATTTTCTTTCCCTCCAGAAGTCAGAGTTTGCCTGAGCTCACCTCGCCATCCTTACCAGCACAATCTCCAAGAGGCAGAATCCCCATTAACAAGTAACAACTGTGACATTGAGTGTAACAGGGTTCCTGTCACCAAGAAAGCCATGACATTCCCTGAATACTTGCTCTCCTGGGATGAGGCTGATGCCCAGGAACCCCAGAATGAATCTGTGTCCCTGTGGAGAGCTTAGTTCTGGTCTATCCCTGAGATTTAGTGTGGGCCTGAAGCTGATGAGTACATTGATTCTGGGAAAACAGCCTTGGTGATACAGCCATGGAGCTCAAGACCCATGGGGATAAGAGAGACACCTTCATGGTTCTTCTCTCAGCCTCTTGATGTCAACTTGGTGACACCTCCAACTGGGGAGACTTCTGCTGAATAGTGTGTCCCCGGTGAGGACCATAGGGCTTGTAATGTCAGAAACACAACCCCCCTTATCTCCACCTCTCCACCACTCACATGTGGGACCTTTAACAGAATCTCTTGGGTCCAGGTGGCTTTGGGTAATAGAAATTCTTTGCTGTACTCATGGGTGGCTGAATGTGCTCACTGAAGTGCTCACTTGCTCCATCCTGAACATGCTGGACACAAGGCACAGGGACTGGAGATGTGCACAACCCAGAGTGTGGTCTGACCCCAAATCAAGCTGTCCTGGAAACTTTGTCTCAGTTTGGTAATTCCATCACTGAGATGGCTCTGAGGTTCATAGGAATAGGTCCTTTACAGGGTTTCAATGGGCACCATGTAAGTTTTCCTAGCTGCAGGCCCAGACACAGGAAACAAAATTTATTATTTAAAGGAAATTGACCTTTTTTTAACGTCTTAATTTAACTTAATTTTTTTCATGTTCCAAAATTCATTGTTTAAGCGCCGCACCCAGTACTCCATGAAACATGTGCCCTTCTTAATATCCACCACCATGTTCAACCATCCCCCCACCTCCCTCCATACATAATGCTCAGTTTGTTTCTCAGAATCCACAGTTTCTCACCTTTTGTTTCCCCCTCTGATTTACTCCAATTCACTTTTTCTTTCCTTCTCCTAATGTCCTCCATGTTATTCCTTATACTCCACAAGTAAGTGAAACCATATGATAATAGACCTTCTCTGCTTGACTTATTTCACTCCACCAAAATCTCCTATAGTCCCGTCCATGTTGATACAAAAGTTGGGTATGCATTCTTTCTGATGGCTGCATAATATCCCATTGTATATATGTACCACATTTTCTTTTTTTTTTTAATTTCATTTCTTTTCAACGTAACAGAACTCATAGTTTTAAAACACAGCCAGTGCTCCACAGGAGATAAAAGAAGAACTTAAACAACTCATGGAAACCAATGAGAATGAAGACACGTCGGTCCAAAACAGATGGGATACAGCAAAGGCAGTACTAAGGGAGAAATACATAGACATCCAAGCCTCCCTCAAAAAAATTGAAAAATCCCGAATACAACAGCTGTCTCTACACCTTAAAGAACTGGAGAATCAACAACAAATTAGGACTAGGGGGAGACAAGATGGCGGGGAACTAGGAGGAGGCTCTGGTTCAACCTGTCCCCTAAAGTGAGCTGATTACCTACCAAGGAACTCCGATCACTCATGAAATCAGCCTGAGATCAAAATTCTACTCGTCAGGATCTCTATGGGGGCAGAAGATGCCAGTGGGCAGGTAAAGAAGAGCGGGAACACCGGACTGGTAACGGAAGATAAACAAAAGGGGGAGGGAGCCACCAGAGGAGAGGCATTGGGAAGTAATACCCCAATATGAGAGTCCCCTAAGACTGGGGACCAGCATTAACTTGAACACCAATAAAAAGCACTCAAAAAGAGAAAAGATTGCAGGGTGAAATTGTGGGAATTGGAACTGTTAGGGACAGGGGCTTAAGTCCCCCATGGAGGGCAGACACGGCTGGCACTGAGCCAGAGAGAGAGCAGCGGAGAAACCAGGTCCTGGTCGCTGAGCTGCGAGGAGACCTCCTAAGGGCACTGGGCGTGTGGCAGGGGCTGGGACCCTCCCGGAGCAGAAACAGACTTTTGCAGTCCCCACCTGTGTGCTGCGCCACGCTAGCAGAGCCTGAGACACGCTCCACCCCCTCCCCTGAGAGAGGCACACGGGCACCAGCGGGGAGCTCTAGGACCCAGAAAGTCTGATCGCTCCCAGCTCGGGCCAGCAGGAAAATCTCTGTGTGCCTTCCCCACTTGGAACCTCTCTGGGGGACTAGAGCTGCCCAGACAGCTGCCACTTGTGGTTTTGAGTACAAGCAGGACACAGAGGTGTCCACAGAGATCGCGGCTGGGAACCTGCTCTGCAGCACCCAGAGGGGAACGGACTGGGGCTTCTCTCTGGGAGGGAGGTCTGGGTGCAGTTTGCTTTCCTCTAAACCTCCAAGAACCATCCGGAGCTGCCAAGGGGGGAGAGAAAACAAAGGAACAGACATAAAAACCTCCAGAGAACAAAAGCCTAAAGGCCCAGTTTCCTC
>PISX010035782.1:0-12566 GCA_004024625.1 Mellivora capensis | reverse complement strand
TTGAGAGCCTTGTGAACATCATCCCTGGTGGCGTTCAGTTCTGCCCTAATATTGTGAACATCATCCCTGGTGGCTCTCAGTTCTGCCCTAATCAATTCCATTTGGTCGTCCATGGTTTTCTCCAACCTCGCTATTGCCTACATAATTGTTAGCCTGAATTCCCTTTCCGACATAATGTCTATGTCGGTAGCCATTAGCTCTGTTGCAGAGGGCCCATCCTCTGAATTTTTCTTCTGTTGGGCATTCCTCCTCCTAGTCATTTTGGTGAGAGTTGGCTGAATGTAGCTGGATGTATCGACCTTGGTGCAGTGAAGGTGCACCCTGGAATGCTTCTGAGCAATCAAGAGTCCCCACCCAAATGGAAGAAAAAAAGAAAGAGAGAAAGCAGAAAAAGAAAGAAAGAGAGAGAGAGAGAGAGACAGGAAAAAGAAAGAAGGATAAAAGAGAAGGCTCAGCCCAAATGGGCCCCAAGGTAAGGTTTGTGGAGTATACAAACAAATACAGACAAACAAAAAAGACTGATAAAAGTATATGACAAGAGAAGAAAAAAAATATGTACATATATATGTAGAAGCAAAACAAAGAAACAAACAGACAACCAAAAATAGAACCTCGTCAAAAAGAACCCTAAGTATAAGATGTATAGGCTACCAGGACAAACACAAGTATGCAAAAATACTGGTAGGAGAAAAAGATGGGAGAGTGGTTGTAAATTCTCAGTGTGGGCGAGGAAGGTTATTTTGCTTTTTCCTGGATGTATCTTGATATCTTTTTTAAAGGATACAACTTTCCTAAGATAAAAATTAAGGATTAAAAATTGGTTTACCTATAGGGGTAGCATTGATTGGGGAAAGGGGATTACCTTGAATTTTAACTCTATATGAATATTAGCAAATAAAAGTAAAGAAAAGAATGATCTAAACTAAAGTGAAATTTAAGAAAAAAATTTTAAAAAATTGAAAAGCAAAAGAAAAACATGGGTATATGTATCAAAAAGTTCAGGTTAAAAGGTTATTATGGAATTTGATGTACTGGACGTCTCACTTTGATGGTAAATAGGCTAACAAAATCTACATAACAAAATAAAAAAGATTAAAAAATATTTTTAAAATGAACCAGAATAGGGGGAACGAATTAAGAATTAAACATATCTATGAAGTAGTAGTGATTGTTGTCTTCTCGGCTGATTGGCTTTCTGGGGGAGGGGCCTGCCACATGGGTTTTCAGGCGGTGTTTCCTGAGTTAAGTCCTCTCACCCCCCTCCAGGGGGTGGGCTCTGAGGAAACAGGGCCTTTAGGCTTTTGTTCTCTGGAGGTTTTTATGTCTGTTCCTTTGTTTTCTCTCCCCTTGGCAGGTCCGGATGGTTCTTGGAGGTTTAGAGGAAAGCAAACTATACCCAGACCTCCCTCCCAGAGAGAAGCCCCAATTCCGTTCCCCTCTGGGTGCTGCAGAGCAGGTTCCCAGCTGCGATCTCTGGGGACACCTGTGTGTCCTGCTTGTACTCAAAACCACAAGCGGCAGCTGTCTGGGCAGCTCCAGACCGCCAGAGAGGTTCCAAGCAGGGAAGGCACACAGAGATTTCCCTGCTGGCCCGAGCTGAGAGCGATCAGACTTTCTGGGTCCTAGAGAGCCCCCGATGGTGCCCGTGCGCCTCTCTCAGGGGAGGGGGTGGAGCGCGTCTCAGGCTCTGCTAGCGAGGCGCGGCACACAGGTGGGGACTGCAAAAGTCTGTTTCTGCTCCGGGAGGGTCCCAGCCCCTGCCACACGCCAAGCGCCCTTAGGAGATCTCCTCACAGCTCAGAGACCAAGACCTGGTTTCTCCACTGCACTCTCTCTGGCTCAGCGCCAGGGGTGTCTGCCCTCCGTGGGGGACTTAAGCCCCTGTCCCTAACAGTTCCAATTCCCACAATTTCTCCCTGCGATCTTTTCTCTTTTTGAGTGCTTTTTATCAGTCTTCAAGTTAATGCTGGTCCCCAGTCGTAGGGCACTCTTGTATTGGGGTATTACTTCCCAATGCATCTCCTCTGGTGGCTCCCTCCCCCTTTTGTTTATCTTCGGATACCAGTCTGGCGTTCCCACTCTGCTTTACCTGCCCACTGGCGTCTTCTGCCCCCATAGAGATCCTGACGAGTAGAATTCTGATCTCAGGCTGATTTCATGAGTGATCGGAGTTCCTTGGTAGGTAATCAGCTCACATTAGGGGACAGGTTGAACCAGAGCCTCCTCCTAGTTCCCCGCCATCTTGTCTCCCCATTATACTAGTAGTCTTGAGCTTCTCTCTCACTGGGCCATCAAAATTATGCGCCCACCCCTGAACCAATCACTGTGGCTTAGGACGGCTGGCTGATGCTCATGGGGTGGAGATAGAACTTCCATTCCAGGGTGAATGGGGTAGGAGATGGAGCCCATGTCATAATCCATTAGTAAATGAGACTAATTTCTGGTGCCATGGCAGCTTTATTCTTAACAAAGATTTTTTATATTTTTCCAGTGCTTTATACTTTTCAAAGATTTTATAATATAAAATATAAAAGATTTTATATTTTATATATAAAATATATATATTTATATATTTATATATATATATATAATATATATTTATATATTTATATATAAATATATATATTTTATATATAAAATATAAAAGAAAGTATAATAATATACTACTATATATGAGTCCATTAAGAATTTCTTAGGACATAGAACACATTTTACTATACTTATTTTACAGATAAATCTGAGGCTGAAAGTTATTAAGAAATTCGCCCAAGATCACAGACTAGTTAGGGGTAGAACTAGAATTCACTTCTCTTAATGTTTTGCAAAGTGTTTTTTCAACTATACAAGACTAACTCTTCTCTTCCTTGGCTATCTTTGAACACGCATTAGATGAAGATTGCGTTGTAATTGGGTTTCTGGTTCAGAAAATCAAAACTGTTACAAGGATAATTGCCCCTATAAAGTACCACAGTGGCTCCTTTTAGTTCTAAATTGCTTAATCTTTGTGAGTTCAGGTAGTGAAATACACCTTCAATTAGGCATCTCACCCATGAACACAAAGCCCCATTGAAGGACAATGAGCAACCCAACCTTTGTTATGATCAAATCCTAGGGTTAAAGGTAAATACACAATTATATTTAAGAAAGAAAACAGGTTCTCATTCTTCTCTGCTCCTCTGAGAAGCCAGTGTACTGCAAATTAAAGGGAGTGATAGTCTGGCTGCATATGAGCATACGGCATTGATTAGAGTATTATTGCATTACAAGTTCATTGCTGTTGAACAGTGAAAGCATATAATTACTCTTCATAGAATGCAGTATACAGCTAGCAGAGAAGTACATTTCCAGGCCCATATATTTAAATTACGAATGCAGAGCTCATTTTCACCTAAAGAGAAAGCATCATGATTCGGTTATTTAATCATTTTTAAGCAGAGATAAGGATTCACCAGAATGAGAAAGAGAAATGCTTTCATTAAGAGTCACATTACATATTCAACATAGAAACTATTGAACCGGAGATGTATTTTTGGAAAATTGAATCCACATCAAATCATAATGAACAAAAAAAAAAGGCAGGGGGGAGCTAAAGAAAAAGGTACACGCTTCAGGTAGTTGAAATAATAGTTTGAAAGAGGACAGAAATAAGACCTGGAGATAAAGGTTACAGTTAAAGGAATTTGTAATAAATCGCTCACCAATTCACTTGATCTCAGTGCTGGGAGTATTTTAAGAAAGATGCCTGAAAAGGGAGCAATAAAATGTGAATTTTTCCCCACTTCCCATGAAGATTTCTTATAAGGACCAGTCAGTCAACTTGCTGTTTAACTCTCCCATAAAATAGAACCAAGAAACCATATTGATGTTGATCCTTGTGGCTTTATAATAATTACACTCTATTTTAACGTAACTGTATTTCCATATATTCGCCCAACATGTGACCATTATTATGAAATAGATATAAACTTTATTATATTTTATTTATTTATGAAATACTCATTGAATTGTAAAACCTGTTGAATCCTAAACATTTCTTAGTGCTATAACTTTTCATTGTCTTGTCACACTTCAAAAGGTCATCATAATGTTATATTTAGACCTTTCTGGTAGCCAAAAATAAATAAAAAACTATAAACTCTTCTTGTTGTTTCCCTTAAAATTCTTACTCCCTCATTGTTTCAGTTGCCGCCCTTTGGTTGCCAGCAGCAAAAACTCATTGTGGCTTGCTTGGGCAGAAGAGTGATGTACTGGAAATATGAAGGGCAGTTCACAGAGTTCAAGGAAGGCTAGAAATTTTGAGTGGGAACAGGAGCCAGAGTGGCCCTAAGGATGTAGCTCTCAGGAACTAACTAGTAGCATTTCAAGGCACAGGTACTGCAATGAAAGACCTCCCATGGGTGTCCCATCTTGGTTCTACTTCCCAAAGATTCAGATTCTGAAGATAAATGCTCTTTGGGTTAACTTGGATTGTCCTAGCAAAACAGAGGGCAGGGACTCTTGAGTGGGAGTCCCACCAAAGAAAAGCACTAGGTACATGTGGGAGGGGATTGTAATTCCCTGAACAAGGCATGAGGGTTGATTAGCCCTAAAATATAAATGTCCATGTGACCCATCTCGTGATCTTATTTCTTCTGGTTTATTTTAGAGTGTACAGCAATGAATGTTACTTTATTCATATGTTTGTCATACAAACTTTATTCAGGAGAGAGAACTTATTCCTATTTGGGGACTATTTGCTAGGAATTGCTAAGACAGTCTGAATAATTGCCTAAGAGTAAATAGTCTTCAAGTGGTAGCCATACTGCTTTAGCGTGATGGTATGATGGTTAGGGAATAGCAACTTGTACTGGCATTGTGTCAAACAGTAGGAATAAAACATTACCTTTGGCTGTTCTATTAATAAATGCCTTGCTGTAGAACACATTATTTAAAATATATGTAGTGACAGGCAGATTGCATGCCATTTCTTTGAACATGAACTGCAAACAGGGGCTGCAAAGGTAAGCTCTCTTGTAACTCCCACATGGAGAAGTACCAGTTGCCTGGTCTTGGTTGCCTGGTCTTGGTTGGCTGGCCATCAGTTCTCATCTAGTATCCATGGGGATAAAGTACCTTAAAACAATAGGCTTGCATGAGGCTGCCATTTAAGAATAGAAGCAGGTAGCTGCCACCTAATTTCTGCACAGTGGGTCAGAATGACTCATGGTAATTTAAAATGTTTTAAAAACAGTAGGGCACTCAGGCCCCCCAGTCAATCCATCCATCAGTCAACGGCCAGAATTTTCATAATGTTTCTAGACTTCTGGAGTGCTTTACAAGACAGAATAAGCTCTGTGAAGACCAAACCCCTAGATCAACCCCTTTATTAACATGAATCTTTATTCTAATAATCAGTCTAATTTCAAAGAAGGAAATTATATCATATATATTATACATTACTGTCACATACATTATAGTCAATGACTTATTAGAGATTATAAAAAAGTGAGTACAAAAATGCAGCCTACAATGATTCCTCATAATAAGAAATCAGACCATTCTCCTCTTTCTCCTCCTTTTCTTCATCCTCATTATTTTCTTCTTCAATTCCCACCTCTGGTTCCTCCTCTTCCTCCTCTTCCATCATCAATGCCATAAAGAACTGAGTTTCACTCTGTAATCCTCAGAATCTATGAAAAGACTCTTTCATGCAAGCTGAAAATTAACATTAGGGGAAGTTGTTCATGACATCCTAACCCAAAGTTAATTTTGTCAATCTGCTTACTAGGTGGGTGTTCTCTCTCTTTCTTTCCAACATCTGGAACTCTGCTGGGAAAATAACTTCCCCATACAGAACTGAATAGTTCATAAATCAACACTGTAGTAAGCAGCAACAATGGGATGTCAAGTGTTTAACTGGAACTCTTAGTCCTTTTGAACTAGGCAAAGAGTGCCTGTCCTTCTGCTGAGATCAGGGGTTGTCACACTACGGCCCAAAGGCCAAATCCAGCCCACCTCTTTCTTCTGTGTATCGTTTGATCAGAAAACAGCCACATGACCCTGCATATGTGTCGTTGATTCTTTTGCATTGCATCAGCAGAGCTGAGTCATTGCAACAGGGACCACATGGCCCAAAGAGCCTAAAATAATTATTATCCTCCCCCTCCCCCCAAGAAAATTTGCCAACCTCTAGTGTAGAACTTTACTAAGTACCATGGTGAACTAGAGGGGAGAGGGTTATTCCATTACCTTATAGAGCGCATCATCTCATTACATTGTGAAGTTGATCACAGAGGAGATATTTAGTTAATGATATAAAATAGAATTTAATAAATGTCACATTTGGATAGTATTGATTCATTTATATAAATAATGGAGACAGAAGTGCTCAGGCTAGTGCCATTGCACAGAGCTCTAGGATGGAAATAGGCTTTGTAGAGTGGGCAGGGTTGGAACTAGAAAACTTCAGAGTTGGAAAGCAGCTTTGAAGATGTCTAGCACAGTGGCTCCCACATACCATGCCATGGGCCAGTGTCAGCCTGTGATGGATTTTCCCCCCAATTACCAACAAAAAGAAGAAAAAAATCACAGTATGGCTGAGGGTTTTAAGGTAGTGCTTTTCTCGTATCTACGCAACATGGACCATGTCTTCTTGAACATGGTAAGTTTTATAAAGCTAAATTTATTCAGCCTAAGAAATAACTCCTTCCTAGATTTGTGCTAAGACTTCCCTTTGGAAATGGCACTTTGAGAGTAGGTGCCATTGCTGCTGTTGTTTATATTCATACTTGGCAGAATAAAATTTGACAACCTGGTGTCTGCTTCTTCAGTATTTTTTAAAGATTTATTTGTTTACTTAAGAGAGAGAGAGAGAGAAAGAGAGGGCACACGTGAGCAGGGCAAGGGGCAGAGGGATACAGAGAAGATCTCTAGCAGACTACCCACCGAGGGTAGAGCTCACCCCAGGGCTTCATCTCATGACATTGAGATCTTGACCTGAGCCAAATCCAAGATCTTGGTGCTCAACTGACTGGGCCACCCGGGCATCCCTGTTTCTTTAATATTTTTAAATGTTTATTATGCCATTAAACCCAAGAGATTGCGAATCACAGACCAGAACAGATACTAGTCAGTGTTCCAGTGTCTTCTATAGCATTCTCACCAAATGGCTGATAATGAATCAATGAGAAGAGAAGGCTGTGCAAACAGCAGGAAGTGGAATAAATTTCAGGTAGAGATTAATTTTGTTGATTTCCCTAGCTCAGGACCATCACTCTGCATTTGGCTTTTGCTCCCCAAACTCTCAATGTTCTAAAGCTACCATTTCCACTACGCATTGCCCTCCAGAACCTTCTAGGAATTTTCTTGTGTTCAAACAAACATTTGGATGCACAACCCACTCTAGGCCCCATGAGGCTTTAGCCTACTTAAAAGGTTGGGATTCAGAATCCAAAGTTCCCAGAATGGAAGCAGCACCCGTTCTTCTTATGTGAAAATACTAGTAGTGTTCACATGACAGTTACGTGGTTATTAGGTTATGGTTGCTAGATCATATGGGTCGTAGGACCTCTCATAGGGCAATAGCTCGGATACAAGGAGACCACATAGAACAGGTGTGTGAGCAGCCCTAGCCCCTAAGGAGCCAATATCTCTTGTAATAATAGTATAGGCAGAACTTCCAGGGTCCATGCAAGGGTCATGCCCAGTTATAAGAGTACTAACTCCACTCAGGAAAGCCCATAGCTATGACTTCCTTTCAAATAGATATACCTCTCCCAGTCTAAATGTAACCTTCCAATGTGGAATCATTTTATCATTAGCAAGGTTGCCTAGCAACAGGTGACATTACCCTTACCAGGTTACCAGAGGAGACAGAGCTAGAGAATTAACCAAAAGGTTGAGTTCTTATGCAGAAAGGAAAAGTGTTCTATTAACCCTTAGTCCATGATTATCTACTGAGCCCTTAGAATGGCAGGCAACAAAGAACATCTGGTCCTCTAAAGTTAGCAGGGAAATTAAACAGCTGGGTGTCCATTCAGACAAGAAGGAAATACTGACAGTGTTAATTAAGATCCCAGAGGTTCTGAGTTGCTACAATACTATGGATAAAAACCTATTTGAATAACCAGCACTCTCTCATTTTTAACATTATCTACCCAAATATCTCCTCTTCCTGGAAGCTCTCCCTGACCAGCTTAATTAAAGCACATCTGTCTCAACTGTCCTCTACAACAGCACCTTCTTTTCCTTATGTTTACCCTCCACTAAATGCCATTTAGTTCTATTTTGGGTATCTCCCTCAGTAACATACTAGCCACATTCCCTAAGGCATCTAATTTCTTATCTGGAATGTTGTATGTACTTAATACAAGTGTTTGTTTGACGAAGGAATGTATGAATGAGGCAAAGTGCTCAAAGTTGTGACCTGATCTAAGGTCCATTCTGCGCTTCCTATTCTGAGTATTTCTTGAACTCTTCCAGATAAGGTGGAGGTTCGTGTGGTTTGATCTCTTTCCCCTGAAACTTCTTTTTTTAAAGATTTTATTTATTTATTTGACAGACTGAGATCACAGGTAGGCAGAGAGGCAGGCAGAGAGAGGAGGAAGCAGGCTCCCCGCTGAGCAGAGAACCCAATGCAGGACTCAATCCCAGGACCCTGGGATCATGACCTGAGCCGAAGGCAGAGACTTTAACCCTCTGAGCCACCCAGGCGCCCCTCTTTCCCCTGAAACTTAGACCGACCCTTTCGTTATAACTGCCCCAGAGGTCGGGAAAAAAGTCCATAGGAAGTCTTCCTAACCACATTCTAAACAGCTGCAGATTTCATTTTAATGTCATTCCAAATGCAGAAGGAACACAATTCAGTGTCTGTGTGGTGTTCCTCTGGGACCTTTCAGCTGTTATTTTCATTAGCATCAGCAGAGGTTAAGCATGATGAGTTTGGCATGGAGAGCAGGGACAGCTTCTCTATTTTCATACAGATCACTTTGATAGGACCCAGCCTCAAAATTTAGCTAAGCTAGAAATTGAGGAGAGAGATTATTTTTCCTGTGATCCAAGGGAAAACCTGTCCTTCAATGAAGATCTGAAAATTAAGGGTCTGCTTTAAAAAACCCATAACACAAGAAACGGAAAATGTGTTTTCCTTAAGAAGGCTTTTGAATATAATCTACCTTTTCAAGCAAATTCATAAAAGGGAGGACTTCTGAGAAAACATTAAAGAAAAATTCCCTTCTTGCAGATTGCTTAAGCTCGTTGATATCATAGCAATACTTGTTTTGACGATGTTCTTTTGCTAATAAATGTTTAAACTGGAAAGAGAAATTGGCTTTTTAAAATGAGCATCAATCTTGGGTTTCTGCAGCCAGAATCCTGATGTGATTCATTGAAAACATGCACTGGAGTCAATGAGGGTTGTGTTAGGCATGAACAGTATGCCCAGGGCCTAGCATGCCTCCATGATGCCTGGAGGTATTGATTCTCACAGAATGGGATTGGCTGGTACGATGGGCCTGAATTACAGAACACTATGCTGAAGTCTTAGCTATCCATGTACAGCAGATTTTGGCTCAGAGTTAAGAAAAAGGAGAGAGGCATCTTTCAGGGAGATGTAACATGTCTCACTCTGCCTTCCCGTATTTATTCTGGGAGCAAAAATAGACCAAGTTTTTTTTTTTTTTTTTAAAGTAAATAAAAAAAGAAAAGTATATAATACCACGGATTGCTGGGCTCTTGGTTTGCTTGTTATTACTAAAAGATAGAGAGAATTATAGGTGACAGAAGCTCTAAGCAGCTTTCTGACCTTGTAAACAGATTTTCTGAACTTGGAGGCAGCTAGTCCAATGTTGAGAATGCTGGGAGCATCTCACCAAAGTCACAAGTAGAAGCCATCTTGGATACTGTTCCATCTTAGGGTAGCCTGTTCAAAGGTTTATCTGTTCCATTGGGTATATGAACAAAGTGGTATGGTGTCTTCCAAGTAAGACATCATCAGCCATCCAAGTATCACATCATCTCCCAGTATGGAGTTTCTTTAGTCATACCTTGATATAAAATAAGTAGTGGGTTCTAGTGTGGTTCTTTTAGTAATTACTTCTCTGTGCTCATCTTGGAAAACCACATAAAATAGGACAACCCACAGCAAATATTTTAAAAAACTGACGTGACTTGCAAAAATATGCAAATTAAAGCTGCAATGAAATACCTCTTTTTTAACCTGTCGAATTGGCTAGAAAAATTATTATATCCAGTATCAGATGGGGTGTGAAGGAACAAATATTGCCTTGCATATATGGATACAGAATTGTAAACTGGATTAACTGGACAATTTCACTTCTTGGAGTTGAACACAAAGAAATAATGGACAGAGATGTATATGGAGTTTCACTGAAGTGTCATTTATTAAAAAGTTAGAAAAGGAAGTAATCTTAAATGGTCCAATGTAGGTGGTTGGCAAGGCACAAAAATAAGAGAATTCTATGAAAATATTCAGTAAGAAATTTTAAATGCAATTTTATATTTTTTTATTTGACAGAGAGAGAGAGAGAACGTGAGAGACCCAAGCAGGAGGAGTGGCAGAGGGAGAGGGAGAAGCAGACTCCCCCTTGAGCAGGGAGCCTGATGCAGGGATCAATCCCAGGACCATGAGATCATGACCTGAGCCGAAGGCAGACGCCCAACCATCTGAGCCATCCAGGAGCCCTCAGTAAGTAATTTTAATAAATAACTCATTCCACAAATGTTTACTGGGCCCTTCTCCTATTCTGTACCAGGTGCTGTTCTGGACACTTGAGATTCGAGGGAACAAATAAAAATCTCTGTAAAGCTTGTATTCTAGTAAGTCAGACAGCCAATAGACAAATATACACGTAAAATAAATATAGTATGTAAAACAGTTAAGTGCTTAGGGGGAAAACGAGACATTGAAGAGGGCAAAGGTGTTGTGTGGATTTTAGAGAGCGCTTTGCAGACAGCAACTATGTTCAGTGTATCAGTGTATCTGTCGTTCCAGCATATAGTAAGCTAGTCCCATATATGTGTGTTGATATTTACGAGCAGCCTTCAGACAGGATTGCTGTGTCTGTGTGTATCTGGGGACATCCGAAGGGTGGTTCAAGAGAGAATCTGCAGTTAGTATGGTGCCTGGAGGCTGATCTGAATGCTGGAAATGTGGGAGACAAAGCTGGCAGAGTGACCGAGAGTGAAAGGTCGGACTAGTCTATTTGGATTGTAGTCTGAAAGCTGTGGGGAGCCATGGACAGATTTTAAGCATGTGAATAACTTGAGCTATTTGGTATTTTAGAAGGATCACTTTGGGAGCAGGAATTGGGATGGGAGGGAGCAAGACTAGAGGCGGGGCAGGCAATTAGGTGTTGATTCTGTTGTGTGTCCTTCAAGCTCCTCCATCATGGCGGGAGATCTCTGCACACGGCCCCCACACCAGCTGATGGCTTCCTGTGCAACTCTCTGTTGAGGGTATGCTCTGACTCCAGAAGAGAGCTTGAAAGGGTCGATGCCTCAGCTTCCTTGTGCCTCGGGAAAACAATTCTAAGGCATGTTGCACGAAGTCTCTTAGGGTTTCCAGTGACTTCAAGTTCAGTTGCCTGCAGCTCATTTGTACTGCAGTTTTAGTCAAGATAGCCAATGAGGTCGTAGTGAGAGAGAGGCAGGTGTGAAAGCCTGGAGAAGCCTGAGATTAAAGCATCCAGGCGGAAGGAAGAGCACATACTCATGCCCTGACATAGGAGCCTGGTACGCTCCATGGACAGAAGCCAGTGCAGCCAATACAGAATGAATAAGGATGGAACTAATAAGATAGGAGGTCAGAAAGGAAAGTTGAGGATGTTTGGGGAGGCATATTAAATTTTGTCTTTTACTCTGAGTGAAACAGGAAGGTTCTGAGCAAAGAAGAGCCTATCTGACATGAGTTTAAATGCTATTCCTCTGGCTGGTTGAGAATACACTGAAGTGGGCGAGGTTGGGAAACAGGGAGACTAATTAGGAGTTTTGCAACAATCCAGGTGAAAGATATTGGGGCTTTGAATCAATGTGATAGCAAGGGTGCTGGTGAGAAGCCATGAAAAATGATGTGGCAAGAAAATTATTGTCATGATAGCATAATTAAAGCAAGAAAAAAAAAGATTATGCCTATTTGTTATGATTTTGTAGACATAGAAAAATTCATTAAAGGACATATTCCACAGTGATCACACTGGTTATCTTGGGGTGGTTGGTGCTTGCTTATACCTTTCAAGTTTTCTACATTATTTTTCTAGTCAAGGGGAGAGAAGCCTACATGATTAAGAAGCTTAGGAGCTGAAGGACCAAGCCACTGAATTCTCATTACCAGAAGCATCTTGAATATGGCTGTGGGGTTTTGCATTCCTATAGGTCTCTGCTCCATTTCCTTTCAGAAAATAATTTTCCTTTTTTCCTTTCTTTCTCTGTGTCCTATTGAACATATAGAGGAAAATATATTACAAATGGCTTTCCAGAAAATAAATTTTCATGGAGTAAGAACTTAGACTCTTCCTGCCAAGTCCTCATTTTAAGGGCTAGCTAAATTAATGGTAGATGCACACTGTATC
>PISX010035781.1:0-12589 GCA_004024625.1 Mellivora capensis | reverse complement strand
GATACCGAAAGATTGAGATTATTCCCTGCATATTCTCAGATCACAATGCTTTGAAACTGGAGCTCAACCACAAGGAAAAGTTTGGAAGGAACTCAAACACCTGGAAGCTAAAGACCACCTTGCTTAAGAATGCTTGGATCAACCAGGAGATCAAAGAAGAACTTAAACAATTAATGGAAACCAACGAGAATGAAGACACGTTGGTCCAAAACCTATGGGATACAGCAAAGGCGGTCCTAAGGGAGAAATACATAGCCATCCAAGCCTCCCTCAAAAAAATTGAAAAATCCAGAATACAACAGCTGTCTCTACACCTTAAAGAACTGGAGAATCAAGAACAAATTAAACCAACTCCACGCACACGAAGGTAAATAATCAAGGTTAGAGCAGAGATGAATGAGGTAGAAACTAGAGATACAGTAGAACGTATCAATGAAACTAGAAGCTGGTTTTTTGAAAGGATCAATAAGATCGATAAACTATTGGCCACACTAATCCAAAAGAAAGGAGAGAAAGCTCAAATTAATAAAATTATGAATGAAAAGGGAGATATCACAACTAACACCAAGGAAGTAGAAACTATCATCAGAAACTATTATCAACAGTTATATGCCAATAAGTTGAGCAACCTAGATGAAATGGATGCATTCCTGGAAAAATATAAACTCCCAAAATTGAACCAGGAAGAAATTGACAACCTGAATAGACTGATATCTAGTAACAAGATTGAAGCAGTGATCAACAACCTCCCAAAAAACAAGAGCCCAGGACCTGACGCATTCCCTGGGGAATTTTACCAAACTTTCAAAGAAGAAATAACACCTAATCTCCTGAAGCTGTTTCAAAAAATTGAAGCAGAAGGAAAACTTCCAGACTCTTTTTATGAAGCCAGCATTACCCTCATCCCCAAACCAGGCAAAGACCACACCAAAAAGAATTTCAGACCAATATCACTGATGAATATGGATGCTAAGATTCTCAACAAGATCCTAGCAAACAGGATCCAACAGCACATTAAAAAGATCATCCACCATGACCAGGTGAGATTCATCTCTGGTTTACAAGGGTGGTTCAGCATTCGCAAGTCAATCAATGTGATAGAACAAATCAATAAGAGAAGAGAGAAGAACCACATGGTCCTCTCAGTTGATGCAGAAAAAGCATTTGACCAAATCCAGCATCCGTTCCTGATTAAAACGCTTCAAAGTATAGGGATAGAGGGAACATTCCTGAACTTCATAAACTCTATCTATGAAAGACCCACAGCAAACATCATCCTCAATGGGAAGAAGCTCACAGCCTTCCCGTTGAGATCAGGAACACGACAAGGATGCCCACTCTCACCACTCTTGTTGTTTTCTTTTTATTAGATGTTGTATTTCTGTATTTGGAATCCACTCATCACAGGGCCTTTACATTTACTTTATTTTCTGTATTCTTGGTGCTCTGACATTCATGACCTTGCTGTGAGCGAGAGGCTGCCTCTCCCATGACTAATCATTTCATAGAAATAGAAAAGGCCTTTATAAGGGCATCCCTTTTTATGCAGACTTACAAAAAGAGAGTCCAGACCCCCCAACATCTTTTCCAAGGTCTGACACACTGAGCCACTATTTCCACTATCTGAAATCAACCCAGAACAAGGTACCAGACAATTAGGGACAGTCAGGGCCCACTCCCTGATTCTAAGTTGTTCATCCTGCCCTGCCTTCTCTTTCCTCAGGATACTGCAGTGAAGGCTCTGACTGGGCTTTTTGTCTCTCCTACTTCTGCTTCCTGGCCAAAATGTGATGCTTTCTCAGTGTCCTGCTAGGAGGTGCTGCAGGCTAGAATTCTAGGTCAGATCGGGGACAGGTGTGCTTTCTTCTGAGGTCTCTCTCTTTGGGTCGGAGATGGCCACCTTTTCACTTTTTCCTCCAAGGTTTTTCCTCTGGGTCCATGCAGATTCAGGTATTTCTAGGTATGTCCAAATTCCCTTTCATCGTGAGGATACCAGTCATACTGGTTTAAGGATTGCCCAGTTGGCCTAATTTAAATTTAATCACTCCTTAAAAGGTCCTATCTCCCAATACATTTTCATTGTGAAGTTCTTTGGGCTCATCTTTCATCACGTATGAATTTGGTGAGCAGACACCATTCAACCCACAACAGCCCTTTGGGCTTCCAAAATTTACATTGTTCT
This sequence comes from Mellivora capensis, assembly GCA_004024625.1. Taxonomy (NCBI): domain Eukaryota; kingdom Metazoa; phylum Chordata; class Mammalia; order Carnivora; family Mustelidae; genus Mellivora; species Mellivora capensis. The sequence continues at coordinate 10,407 of PISX010035781.1, read as the reverse complement.
CACTTGCACAATACCTCTACTCCATTCCCAACAGCCCTGCAGTCTCAACCCTCCCCAGCATCAAGTGAAAGGCCCAGAGCCCTGCTCTCTAATCTCCTCTAAATATTATCTACATCAAGTGTGGGTAGGACTCCAGATGTGATTTTTTTTTTGCTTGAGGCAAAATTCCCATCCAGCTGTGATCCTTTAAAACAGACACATTCTCTGCTTCCAAAAAACCATGGTGGGACAGGCATCGATAGACACTCCCATTCTAAAAGGAGAAATTGAGAAAAAGAAGCAAGTTGTGTGACCCTAAAAGCCTGGCAAATTCTGTTACATTATAGGGTCAACTGTTACCCTCTTTGCTGGATGTTCTGTCTTCTGGGTCCACAGTGATGGCAGCTGTGGGACCCATGGAGCATCAGTGATCCCCTGCCAGTCTGGGTTGCATGTCTCCTCCCACTGCCCTGGGCAGCAGCCCTGTCCCCAAAGCCCAGGGCAATGGCAGCCTGGCACATGGTGACCATGGCAGCCCTCAGGATCTCTGGACCCCTTTCAAGGTCATACCTCCCCGTACTTAGAGTGTTCTGTATTCTGGAGAAAGTTCCATGTGCCCTCGAGAAGAATGAGTGTTCTGTTGGTTTAATCTCCCCATATTTGAAGGATAACACGTGTCTGTGGTCTGTTCCGTAGAATCCCAGAAATCCGACAGCCTTTCTTCTGAGGTGGGCCTGTGAATTTTTAACAGGGTCCTTAGGGGTGCTGATGCTTCTCTCGCAGAGCTCTTTCCACGGCATTCCCTCCAGTCCCTTTCAGCAGCACTACGCTGGAGAAAGCGAGGAGAGAACTCTTGATCTTCCTAACAGATTACTGTCACTTCTCAACACCGCTCTCTGGTTTTCCTGCATTCAGCAAATGATGGGGAAGGAACTGAACCAGGACAAGTGACCCCTTTATGGAGGGAGGGGCTGCTATGGGGAAAGTCTGAGGACCCCATCAGAAGATGCCTGGTTCGTAGTCAGTGCAGGTGCAGGTCTTTGGAGGGCTGTGGCATTCTTAGCCTCTGAGCAAACCTGAGCATGTGATCCCTGCATATGGGTACGGCTACTGGCTCATGCGCATGTGCAGGCTTCATTGTTAGGTGGGGTGACCCCTGGCTTTCCCAGCAGAAATTAGGAGTCTAAGGAGGCCCACCTGGAGATGAGGCCCAGTTAGATCTGCATGTTCTCCACCTGGGCGGTTATTTTTGAGTAAATCAAGAGGACTGTGCTCTGTTCGTGCCTCCAGACTCCAGAGTGGTCGAGTAACACATACCTGGGCCAGACTCCAGGTGCAGCTGAGGGCCAAGCCCACAGCTATGTGTCATTGTGCATGTGTGGGGCCGAAGACTTGGGGTCCTCTGTTAGGGCCATTTTGGAGTAAGCACTGCTGGATACCTTATTTTTGGGGGGAGTCCAGTGCCAGGACCAGGGGCTGCCCTCAAAGGCGTCTAAATTTTAGGTGGTACAGCATTCAAGGACTGGAGGGGACTGGGGATGCTGAACACCATGTGTGCATATGCACGAGGGATTGCTGGAAGGAAAAGGTGGAATTGGGGTCAATCAGGGATCCATGAGAGGAGAGCCCATGTTAGCACGGCAGGTTTGTGCTTTGGGTTCTAGTTCTACCTGGAGCTGAAACCTGGACTTGGGTAGCAAGTGGATCAGGGCAGGTGGTTCAGGGGCTCAGGCTGGAGGGGCCAGGTTGCAGCTGCAGATTCTGTGTTGAGAAAGGTGGTATTTTCCAGACATTTAGGCTTGGACTGGTGCCGGCTTGGGCAGAGAGCACCTCTCCTAGAACAGGCAATGTGGGCACCTGGGTGGCTCAGTGGGTTAAGCCTCTGCCTTCGGCTCAGGTCATGATCTCAGAGTCCTGGGATCGAGCCCCGCATCGGGCTCTCTGCTCAGCAGGGAACCTGCTTCCCCCCTCTCTCTGCCTGCCTCTCTGCCTACTTGTGATCTCTGTCTCTGTCAAATAAATAAATAAAATCTTAAAAAAAAAAGAACAGGCAATGTTACAGAGTTAGGTTATGTGAATGGCAGACCTGGGCCAGTGTCTGGGCAAGACTTGAGTGTTGCCTGGGAGATTGGCGTGTGGCCAGAAACAGCAAATGGCTTTCAGGACGCAACTTCCACATAGCAGCCCCTGCCTCAGGTCTAGCCGCTAACAAGATAAGCTGTGTCCTGACAGCCTGTGCCTAGATGCTAGAATTGCCATCCTTGCTCCCAGGGCCAGGAGGGCCTGGTGCATGTCTTAGCCTCCAACAATAATAGAAAATTCTATTAGACCTTCGAAGTGATGCACTAAGAGGGTGCCGCCAGTATCTTTTGGGAAGTTCTGCTGGGATGTGGAACCTGAGTGTAAGGGTGACAGATACAATCAGACAAATCCATACTGAAGGACATTTTGCAGACAATGAGTTCATTTTTCAAAACAGTCATTCTCCTGAGGACAGGGGAGTGGCAACAGATCTGGTGTAAGAAAATGAGAGTCAAGATAGTTAAACACAATGTCCACCATAACTGGATTGTAGAGTCACAAAAGCAGAGAAGACATCGTTGTGTTAGTGTGGAGAATCTGTGTGCACTGCCTACTCCTCTGGCTGTCTAGTGTTTACGTGGGAGAGCCACCTCCACATTAGAGGATCCAAGATCGAGCTTTGGTAGGTTTTCTCTGTCCCGAGGGTCCTCTGGTTTAGAGGCCGTCATCTTCCCTGCTGTATCCTCCTGGGGTAGGGAGAGGGAGCTCTGGTCTCTTGTTAAACGTGAGAGCTCCACCCTCAAGCCTGCAGCCAAATCTGATCACCGCCACAGAAGCCACCCCAGAATGACATCCCGGTGAGGAGTCGTCTTCACGTTATGAATCCGGAGGAACCCAACTATTGCGCTGATTGCCATAGATAGGCATCAACAGCCCAAGTGCCACCACGGTGGAGGGGCAACCCCTTGATTCAGAACCACCAAGACAATCCACACGTGCACAGATGAGCATGACCACTGATCCACGCTCCTTGCCATCTTCAGTGCAGCGCATCAGCTCTACAAATGTCTAAACAAGGAGTGTTTCATAGAGATGCTTAGTGAATCATCTCCCTGGAAAATGTGTGGCAGTTTAATGCATGTGATAGATATCTTTTTATTAGTGTGACAATATGCCCTTCATTAATGACTGGTTCAGGAGACCAGTTGGATTGGATGGAAGTTCACGCTGACACCACCTGTGTAAACTCGTGGAATCTAGAGCACAAAATCTTTTTTTAAAAAAATATTTTATTTATTTATTTATTTATTTGACAGAGATCACAAGCAGGCAAGAGAGGCAGGCAAGGAGAGAGAGGAGGAAGCAGGCTCCTCGTGGAGCAGAGAGCCCGATGTGGGGCTCGATCCCAGGACCCTGGAATCATGACCTGAGCCGAAAGCAGAGGCTTTAACCCACTGAGCCACCCAGGCGCCCCTAGAGCAGAAAATCTTAATGCAGGATGTGTGTGCCGTTTGTGCAATTATGGTGCAGTATCATACACAAACCATGCCTAGAGGAGGAAAAACCTACTGAAGAAAACATTACATGTGAAGATCGAAATGGTATCAGCTGTGGAGTAATTCACTGTTTAAATATTTTTCCCTGAATGTGTTTCTACGTGTATTACATTTCCGCTGTTGCTGGGTTAGATTTCCATGAATGTAGCTGAGGACAACACCGTTTGTTTCTTTCCAGGTGGGACTGGGTCCTAGCTCACGTGTCAAGATTAGTAGAGTGGTTGGCCCGCTGGTTTATGTGGGAAAGTGTTTTGCCTATCCGTAGTTCTGCCTGTCCAAATGTACATGTCCATACTTTCACCTTTTCCAGAATGTCATGTCCTTAGAACCATACAATATGTAGCCTTTGCAGATTGGAGTCTCTCACCTTGTAATATGCTTTTAAGATTCCTCCATGTCTTTTTCTGGCTTGATAGTTCATTTTTTAGCAATGAATAATATTCCATTTTCTGGATATATTACAGCTTAACTATTCACCTACTGAAACACACCTTGGTTGCTTCCAAGTTTGGGCAGTTATGCCCAAGTTCCTATAAACATTCATGTGCCGGGTTTTACATGGACATAAGTTTTCAACTCATTTGTTTAAATACCAGGGAATGTGAGTGCTAGATTATATGGTAAGAGTATGTTTAGTTTTGTAAGAAAGAGTTAAATTGCTAGAGTGGCTCTAGCATTCCCAGAGGTAGCAAATGATAGTGTCTCTTGCTCAGCATCCGGGCTAGCATTGGGTGGTGTCAGGGTTTGGGATTTGGGCCATTGTAGTAGGTGCGTAGTGGTAACTCATTGTCTTACTTTTCAGTTGTCTAACGATACAAGATGTAGATCATTTTCATATGCTTAATTTGCCATCTGTGTATCTTCTTTGGTGAGGTGTTTATTCCTGTCTTCCCATATTTAGATGATGATGTTTTTTGTTTTCTTATTGTTTTGCTTTGAGAGTGTTCTTTGTCCATTCCGGGTAACAGTCCATTTAGAAATGTGCTTTACAAATATTTTATCCCAACCTGTGGCTTGTTTTCTCATTTTCTTGACAGTGTGTTTTGCAGAACACTGAAGTTTTAAATTTTGATGAAATCCAAATTATTATCACCTCCACTCCTTTAGTGTTATGTCAAAAAAAGTCATCATGAAACCAAGGTCATCTAGATTTTCTCTTGTGTCATCTTTCTAAGAATTTTATAGTTATGCATTTCACATTTACACCTGTGATCATTGTGAGTTGAATTTTGTGAAAGGAATAGGGGACTTATGTCTAGATGCAGTTGTTTTTTTTTTTTTTTTTGGAAGATCGATGTCCATTTGCTTCAGCACATCTGTTGAAAAGACTGCCTTTTCTCTATCATACTGCCTTTGCTTCTTTGTCAAAGATCAGTTGGCTCTATTTGTATGGGTCCATTTCTGGGCTCTCCATTATGTTCCTTTGGTCAGTTTGTGTATCTTTTTGCCATTACCACACTGTTTTTATTACTGTACATTTATACGAAGCCTTGAAATCAAGTCGTATCAGTCCTCTGACTTTGTTCATTCCTTCAGTATTTTGTTTGCTACTGTGCATCTTTTGACTATCCATACAAACTTTAGGATCAATTTGTTGATATTCAAAGAGTCAGTTGCTTTCTAGTTTGGGATTGCATTGAATGTGTAAGTTGATTTGTGAAGAACTGACATCTTATAAATATGGGGTCTTCCTGTCCATGTATCTGAATAATCTGTTCATTTAGCTCTTTGATTCTGTTAATCAGCTCTGTAACTTTCCTCATGTAGATCCTGTGCATACTCTGTTAGATTTATACCTAAGTGTAGGGTCTTTTCTGGTGCTGGTGTAAAGTTATTGTGTCTTTAATTTCGAATTCCACTTATTCATCGCTGGTTTGTATCCTGTCGTAGTCAGTTTGAGTGATTATAAAAAAGTAACCTAGACTAGGTGGCTTATAAGCAACAGCTGTTCCTCACAGTTCTGGAGCTGAGAAGACCCAAGATCAATGTGCTGGCTAATTAGGTATGGGTGAGAGCCCTATTCTTGGCTGCAAAAGCCTATCTTGTAGGATTCTCGTAAAAGAGCTCTCTGAGGTCCCTTGTACTACATCACTAATCTTATTCATGAGGGTTCCACTCTCACACAGTCATTACCTCCCAAAGACACTGCTTCCACACATTGTGGGGGAGAATTGCTCCATAGGATAACGCAACATAGGGTAACACAAACAGCACATTGTATGACACTTGTGGCCTTCAGTCTTGCTATTGTTGATTCTGTGCAGTTTCTACATAGACTGTATGATCTGTGGACAAGACGGGTTTTTAAAAAAATTTTTTTAATTTTTATTTTTTAAGATTTTATTTATTTATTTGACAGAGATCACAACTAGGCAGAGAGGCAGGCAGAGAGAGAGGAAGGAAAGCAGGCTCTTTGCTGAGCAGAGAGCTCGATGTGGGGCTCCATCCCAGGACCCTGGGATCATGACCTGAGCCAAAGGCAGAGGCTTTAACCCACTGAGCCACCCAGGCACCCCAAACAAAACCCCAGGACAGGACGGTTTTATTTCTTGCTTCCTAACAACTGTCCTGTGCACTTCTTTTTCTCATTGCATTAGCTAGGACTTCCAGTACAGTGTTAAATAAGAATGCTGAGAGAAGACATCCTTGCCCCTGAATTGTACCTTTTAAGAGTGGATTTTATGGTATGACAGCTTATTAAATCAAGTAAAAACATCTAATAGTTTCACGTTGAATTTAGAAAAAAATTTGACATCCTGACACCGTACTACAAGGACTTGGAGATACAAGGTCCAGCGTCCATTGCAATAATGTAGGACAGAGATGATTAGTCTTATGGCAATAATAACAGAAGAATTGGAGATGGCTTTTGTTTTTTGTTTTGTTTTTTTTTTAGAACTGGAAGTGATCTTAAGGTAAAGTGAACATATTGTGTTCCCCAAACACCGGTGTTAGATTTGTGGGGTATCGAAAGGTTTCCTGGCTCCATCTTACTAGTTTCCAGCTCACGGTTTTGTGCTGTCCCACTTCTTTCACTGAATTAAAGGTATAAAAGGACTCTTATTCTTCATCTGTATAGCACTTACTTTGTACTTCTTACTGTCTTGGGTTCATTTTTACGTTATACAACTCTTAAAAGATTCTTTAACTCATGCATTTTTTCCCCAGAATTTTCAATGTAGTAACACAGGGAAAATGTGTAAACTAAATATAAAGTAGGTTATGAAAAATGTTCTAAATAAAAAAGGAATTTTTCTAGAGTTGACAGAATCATGTAATGCTTAATAGTCAAATCAAATTAAGGTTTTTACAGCCTTTGAAAAACTCTTCTAGTAAGATTATTGAATCCTCTGTATTGCCTGATGAACACTTCCACACATGAATGATTGTGAAACTAGCATAAAAGCATGTTAGGCAGTTTATCTAAACAGCATTTCCATATTTCACTTTCAAAATTATACTGGGTAAAGGGTCATACTTATGTAGCAGGAAAGAATGTGCAAGAAGGTATTAGCACGAAGAAAACTGGTCTTTTGTAACCAAGCAATCAGGAGGTTTGACAGTAAATATTCTGTGTTATATTAGAATATCAACCCACTTTTGTTTTTTGTTTTTTTTTTTGGTATTTGACCATGGACAGCTTTTAAGCCTCAACCCTATCTCAGCTGCTTTCCCTGTCTCTGGTGTAGTTTACAGTATAATTGATCAATACATACATACATACATACATACATACATAAACAAACCCACCCCAGACCACATATTCAGCATATGCTCCTCTATCCCTTCTATTCCACAAGTGGTCAAATGTAGAGGCCCACATGCCCTTTTGTTTGGTGCCCTCAGGAAGAGCAGACCCCTTGCAGAACCACCTCATAAAATGAGTCTCCTTTTCTTGCTCTCAAGCTATTTTTCTGGCAACTTTGGAAACCTGCCCTACTCTCCCTGCAAAGTCTCATTATGCATTAAACATTTTTATCCCCTCTTGGTGTCTAGCATTATCAGTCTTGACACCCAAGACTAAATTTTGGAGGGGTTCATCTTGTGATGTACTACTTCTGAGGGGGACAATATGTGAAGTTCCTTTTGGCCTACAAACAAACCAACCCACTGTATTCTCAGGTGTATGTGTTCATTCTTAAGGAGAGACTCAATCAGTGATGTTTCCAAAGTACTCCAATGAAAGCTCCAAGTTGTGGGGAGATTGCACGTATCAATCTCTATTCCTGAAATTTTATTTCCTAACACTTTCATATGCTTAATGAAACGTGACTCTTGATCTTGGGATTTTAAGTTCAAAGCCCATGTTGGGTGTAGAGATTACTTAGTAAAATATGTTTTTTAAATTGCGCACACATACACATACACATACACATACACATACACATACACATACACATCCTCATGTAAATCAAGGCCACTGCAAGTCATGGGTCTCACGCAGGCATAACAGAAGGCGTGTGGAAATGCCATCAAGAGCATATTCACGAACTGTGCTTCATATGTTTACGGGATGGTCTGAACTTGCACTGCTGTGGTATTGTAATCACAGCCACATAAATAAATATCCAAGCAGCAGACTGTGGAGAGAATAACTCAAGCAAATGATGAGTATATATTCACAAAATTGTATGTTGTTTGGTTCCATCATGGAAGAAAAATTGTTGCAGATGCCTCTCAGCCTCACTTTAACTGGTGAACACCAGTTAAAGGATTTGCCACATTCACTACATTTGTAAGGTTTCTCTCTTCCGTGAATTCTCTGATGAGCCTCCAAGCTTGAGCTTTGAATAAAAGCATTATCACATATACTAGATTCATGTTTCTTTTTGGTATGTATTTTCCGATGTCTAGTAAAGTATATAAGCTGTGTATATGTTTTATCACATTCATTACACTTATAAGGTTTCTCACCAGTATGGTTTTTTTTTTATGTTTAGTTAGGCTTGACTGGACAGTAAAGGCTTTGCCACACTCATTACATTTGTGAGGTTTCTCACCAGTATGAATTCTCTGATGTTCCACAAGACTTGAACTTTGGAAAAAGGCCTTACCACATTCATTACATTTGTATGGTTTTTCTCTATAATGGATTTTCTAATGTTTCATAAGGCTTGAAATGTGGATAAAAGTCTTGGTGCACACAGTACATTTGTGTGGCTTCTCTCCAGAATGTACATTCTGATGCTTAGTGAGGTGTGAACATTGCTTAAAAGCCTTGCCACACTCATTACATGTATAAGGTTTCTCACCAGTATGAATTCTTCGGTGAGTCCTGAGGGTAGACCACTGCCTAAAAACCTTGTTTGTTTCTTTCCAGTGTGAATTCTCTCGTGATCCCAAAGATATGAACGTTTGGTAAAACCCTTTTCCACATTCATTACATTTGTAAGGCTTCTCTCCAATATGAATTCTCTCATGACGCCAGAGATCTGAACATTTGATAAAAGCCTTACCACATTGATGACATTTGTGTGGTTTTTCTCCGGTATGAATTCTCCAGTGATTTGTAAGGTGGGAATTTTGATTAAAGACCTTGTCACAGATATTACATTTATATGGTTTCTCTCTTGTATGGATTCGCTGATGTCTTGTGAGGTTTGAGAACTGCTTAAAGGCTTTACCACACTCATTACATTTGTAAGGTCTCTGCTCAGAATGAATTCTCTGATGACTAGTAAGGACTGAATGATGGCTAAGTCTTTTCACACTCATTACATTTGTATGGTTTTTCTTTCATTTTTGTTTTCTGGTGCTGTGTGAACAATGAAGGATACATAAAAACCCTTCCATATTTATTACAGAGGTTGGTTTTGACACTAGGAAGAAATCTTGGAAGTGGCAAAATTGAAGAACAAGTTTTGACAGACTTCTCAACTTGATTACGTTCATTAATTTTCTCCTCAGTTTGAGTCCATAGTCTCTCATGGTTAACCACCTGAGGGTTTTGAAGGGGCGGGGGGTGGGAGGTTGGGGGAGCCAGATGGTGGGTATTATGGAGGGCACACATTGCATGGAGCACTGGGTGTTGTAAAACTATGAATCCTGTTATGATGAAAAGAAATGAAATTTAAAAAATTTAAAAAAAGAAGACATATATACTGAAAAAAAATTTTTTTCTCCTCAGTTTGAAATCTGCAGTTCAACCAGATGTGACTGAAAGCTTAATCCAATTCTATTTTCAAAATATTTTGTATAGTTGTTTCCTGTATAGACTATTTTTTATTTTTAACAAATTTTTTACTAATGACTTCATTTGCTTAAAATACTGATATGTACTTTTTCTTAAAGAAGCATGCTGCTTTACAGGTAAATTAATCCAGGATTTGCTGTCTTGTTTATCTTTTCTACCAGTAAGATTTACAATACCTGTCACAAGTACTCCTTTGGAATTTCTTTCTTCATATCCACAGTTACTCTCAAAATCAGACATATTTCCCCAAACTTCCCTGAAGTCAAAATCCTCAAGGCCATGGTTTTCATGTCTTCCCAAGACCACTGGCTGGCGTAATTCTCTGTTATTAATTTCTTTGGTAATAATTCCTTGACCATGAATCTAGCAGCGCTATCCGAAAGATAATAAAAAACCATAGTCTTCACATTAACTAGAGTTGCAAAATGGATATTACATTAAAAGTAAATAGATTGAAGAGATAAAAACTTCCCAGCCAACATCTGCAAATGTTTAAGAATGCAAAATGAATAGAATCCTTTTAATAAGAGATGACGTGCATTTCAAATTATTTTAAGGGAAGCCTACTTTCTTTCTCTGTGTGTGGTTTGTTGTTTTTTTTTAAGAGAAGGGGAGGGGAGGCAGAGGGAAAGATACAGAGAGTCTTTTTTTTTTTTT
>PISX010035780.1:0-12582 GCA_004024625.1 Mellivora capensis | reverse complement strand
AAACGACTCAGAAAGTGTCTCTTTTTACTTCCGTGGACACAGCATAAATTGTAATAATCTATCAAATGACCAGGAAGATTATAGTTTATTTCAATAAATACTGCTTAAATCCTCTTGCTTTATTCATTTTTTAAAAAACAAGATTTCATTTGTTTATTTGACAGAGAGAGAGAAAGAGAGAGATCACAAGTAGGCAGAGTGGCCAGCAGAGGGAGAGGGAGAAGCAGGCTCCCCCGTGAACAGGGAGCCCGATGTGGGGCTCAATCCCAGGACACTGGGATCATGACCTGAGCCGAAGACAGCTGCTTAACTGACTGAGTCACCCAGGCACCCCAATACTCTTGTTTTAAAAACAAATCAAATATGTAAAAAAACATAGTAGCTTCCTAAGAAAACAACCATTTATATTGTTCTGTGGCCTCTTCTAACCTGTACATACAACAAATAATGTACACAGTAAAAATGATCATATCATCATTTTGTGTATTACTTTTCCCACAGTACATGTTTTCCATGTATCTGGATAGTCTGCACATTCATCATTTTAATGGCTATGTAATATTCCATCAAGCTCATGCAACTTAAAACTAATTCACTGTTTATAAAACCTCTGACTTTATTTACTAAATGTAAACTAAGTTTGTATGAGCATGTATTAGAAATTGCTAGACATATTTTCAATGAAAAAAATCCCTGCAGAAATAGGTAGATTGTTATCTATGTTCCACAAACCAGATTTGAGAGAAATGCTTTAATGAAATGCGTAGAGCTTTATTTATTCTGATTTGAAACTTTGAGGTCTGGAAGAGCAATTTCTGTACCTGTCATCTGTGATACAGATCATGGTTATTATGATTATATATGAAGCTTTGTGTATGCACCCTGCACTATCTGAATATATCATAAAGTAGGTCTCTGCCCCCAAATGATTATGAATAAAAAGAAAAAAAATGGATAAAGTACAGATAATTGTGAACATTGAACAGAGATGCATTTTAGTAAGTGAAGACTTCATATAAATTGTAAGATTTGCAGAATGATTTTAAATGGGAAAAGAAAGATCCTAGATAAAAAAATAAATGGATAATGATGGCATCCCTAGGCTTACTTTTAACCAGGTGATAGACTTGACTGAGCGCTCCTCTCAAGCACATGATTTAACTTCCACAATTCTCTATTATCTGAGAGGAACTTATCTGCCTGGTGTGGACAATTCAACTCTCAGAGGACTAGCTTTCTTGCTTATTTACTCCCAATTAGACTCTACTTTCCCTGGAACATTAGCATCTGTGATGCTGCAGTTAAATTCTGTTTAACCCATGTATCAGGAGCTACTACTAATATTTTACAGAAAAGGTTTCAATTTCCACTTGCTGAAATTCAAAAGGTCAAGGGCATAAGGGGAAGATGATGATTGAGGGATAAGAAACTGTTTCATAAAGAAATTAGTATTTTCAAATTAGTATCTGAGTCCTGAAGAATAACTAGGATGTAGAAAAGCTATCAAAAAGGATAGGGCATCTCACACAGGGAAGCATGGAGGCATGAGACATCATGCACATTTTACATGGGACTTATAATATATTTAAACATAAATGAATATACATATAATTGTTTACAAATGGATTCTTGATATTACATCAAAATACATGCATATTTGAAAAAAACACATGGCATGTTCAACATGATACACCTTATTAATGGTGCAGTTAAATGGGCTGTACAAAATTGCAATGAATTTGCTGCATTAATGAAATATTTCTTTTTTTTTAAGATTTTATTTATTTAATTGACAGACAGAGATCACAAGTAGGCAGAGAGGCAGGCAGAGAGAGAGGAGGAAGCAGGCTCCCCGCTGAGCAGAGAGCCTGATGCGGGGCTCGATCCCAGGACCCTGGGATCATGACCTGAGCTGAAGGCAGAGGCTTTAACCCACTGAGCCACCCACATGCCCCATAATCAAATATTTCTATCAATCCTTGAATATGCATCTATGATCATTCCCTTAGATGAATTATACTTCTGATTTTCAATGAATACATCACATTTAACATACTCCATAAAAAATAAGCCAGAGTATTCAGAAATAAATATAAATAATGAAAAATACTCTCATCCAAGTTTCTAGATTTTTATGGCAATGCTATAGGATCTGTTAGTAGTTCGGTAGGGCTAGAGGACAGGATGTATATTGAGTAGGGAATAAGGGAGGAAGGAAAAAAACCAGGAAGGAAGGAGGGAAGGAAGGAAATGTATTTGGAGAAAAGTCCTGGTCAGTCCAGACATCTCAGCTATATTAGTTTCCTTGTGCTGCCGTAATAAATTACTACTAATGTAGTAGCTTAGAACAATACAAATTTATTCTCTTATAATTCTGGAGGCCTGAAGTTTAAAATTAGAATCACTGAGCTAAAATCAAGGTATCAGCAGATCCGGTTTCTTTTTGAAACTCCGAAGGGAGAATCTATTGTTTTACCTCTCTCAGCTTGTGTCTAATGTCTGCCTGTATGCCATGGCTTATAGCTTTTTCCTCTGTCCAAAAGTTCACCACTGAAATCTCTGCTTCTACACCATATCACCTTCTCTTCTGTGGTAGCATCTCCCTCTGCCTCCCCCTTATAAGGATATTCATTATTTCATCATTGGGCATACCTGGCTAAACCAGGATAATTTCTCCATCTCTAGATTTTTAACTTAATCACATCTACAAAGTCCCTTAGGTTATATAATATATTCACAGGTTCCAGGAACCAGGATGTGGACATCTTCACGTTATTATGAATGGGGGGGCATTATTTAGTCTACCACACCAACAAAGTTCATTCTAAACTGGTCAACCCCAGATAATTTTAGCCACAATAGTGAAGGCAGCTGCATTCTCCCAGATCAGAACTGCACAGTTTAGTCAAAGCTAAATTATCAAAGAGCAGGATATTGAGCTAAAAAAAAAATTGCTGTTTTAAGCAACTAAATTTTGAAGCGGGTTGTTCTGCAGCAAAAGCTCACCAATACAGGCAAAAAAAAAAAAAAAAAAAAAAAGAATTCCCTAAATTTCTGTGAGGAAATTGTGGAGTCATCCAGGTGGCCAAATTGACATTTAAAACTATGGATCCGACTTGAGCAAGACATTTAAGATCAACTAATTGAATTTTAAACTAAGAAACAAAATGCATAAATTTGATTTCCGAATTATGAGTTCATATTAGTGGCACCATGCTCACCACCTACTGGGAAGAGCACGGGATTTTGAGATTCTTCTACTTCTGAAGACTAAATTACAATTTCTCTCTCATGAAAAGGTGAGTCTAATACTTTCAGAAGAATGTACTCTTTGACAATAGAGATTCTAGTTTCAGTTTCCGTGATCCAGCTCAGAGCCCTACCTCTAGAAATTGTTGTGAAGATACAGTGAGTTATAGCATATAAAACACTTATAACAGAGTCAGACACAAAGTAAAATGCCCAGTAAGTCTAACCTGTTATTATCTTTTCTTCACAGGGCTTGCACACAACTGAGGGTTCATCATCACCCAGAAAGCCACAGGCTACTCTACAGTGGAAGCCTTAGGAGTCCCTTATGCCTTGTGCATGATCCCATGATAATACTACTTTGACTTTTTGATACGTTTTTAATTTTATTTTTATTTAAATTCAATTAACTAATATAAAGTATTATGTGTTTCAGGCGTATAGGTCTGGGATTCATCAGTCTTTTTTTTTTTTTAAGATTTTATTTATTTATTTGACAGATAGAGATCACAAGTAGGTGGAGAGGCAGGCAGAGAGAGAGAGAGAGGTGGGGAAGCAGACTCCTTGCTGAGCAGAAAGCCCGATGTGGGGCTCTATCCCAGAACCCTGGGATCATGACCTGAGCTGAAGGCAGAGACTTTAACCCACTGGGCCACCCAGGAATGCCTCATCAGTCTTATATAATACCCAGTGCTCATTATAACACATACCCTTCCCAGTGTTCATCACCCAGTTACCCCATCCCTCCTCCTCTCTCCCCTTCAGGAACCCTCCGTTTGTTTCCTATGATTTAGAGTTTCTTATGTTTCTTTGAGTGTTAAAAATGGACAGTTCTCTTGTTTCATCCTTGCTTTGAGAGCTTCCCTGTATCATGCTAATTATGCAAATAATAGAAGAGTTGAAAAAGAAGTGAACTAGGCTTCTTGTCTTAGATCTGTTACAAACTAGCTTTGCACATTCAAACAGGTCACTTACCCTCTCTATGCCTCACTTTCCATGGGCTCTAATACTTACTTGTTCACAGATCAATTGAAAGGATCAAATGATCAAGCAATTAATCAGTCAAACAGATAAACAGAGCACTAATGATGGCACCAGCAATGTGCTCGGTTATTCTAAAAATTTAGAAATAAATTACTGCCACGTCCATCTTTATTAGCTCTATCTTTTATTTTAACCAACTGAGGCTGCTCTAACACATTACCATAGACCTGGTGGCTTATAAACAAGTTTATTTCTCACAGTTCCCAGAAGATGATTAAGTCCAAGACGGAGGTGGAGGAGATTCAGAGGCCATTAGGAGCCCACTTTCTAGTTCAAAGATGCCCTCCCTGTGTCCCCATATAATAGAAAGAATAAAGTTTCTCTCTGGGGTCTCTCTTCTAATAGGGCAGTAATCCCATCCTATGGGCTGTGCCCTCTTGATCCAATCACCTCCAAAGGCTTCCAAATACCATCCCATAGGGGATTAGGTTTTAACATATGAATTTGGGATAAATACTAACATTCAGTCTATAGCACCCCTGCTCATGCACATGCAATGGATTCTTAGTTCCTTCTATTAGTACTAATGCCCAGAGAAAAACAAAAGGCACTTTGTAGGTTTGTAGATTCTCTGGGTATATCCCAAAGTGGTCTGCTTAAACACAAACATTTTACAGTCTGCCTTTCAATACTGAAAATCCATTCAGAAGCATGACAGTGAACACACATTTATAATTTTTCCTTCTACAGACTTACAAGAATCAGAAGAAAGGGGCTAAAGGGGGGAGAAATTCCCTCTCACCCATCAAAGACAAAGAGAATAATAGGAGAGGAAATGATCAGTTAAGACATATTTTAAAAATTGGAAGCTAGAAGTAGATGGACAATTCTTTACTGACTTAGCAGATGAAAGAAGAGTGAGAATCTTTAAGATGGAAGCTAAGAAACAAGATGATACCTGTTACAGAGCCGCGGAAAGTCTCTGGAATATTCAATTTGGATAAAGATATAAACATTGATTAAAAGCCTATATATGGGGCGCCTGGGTGGCTCAGTGGGTTAAAGCCTCTGCCTTCAGCTCAGGTTATGATCTCAGGGTCCTGGGATCGAGCCCCACATGGGGCTCTCTGCTCGTCAGGGAGCCTGCTTCCTCCTCTCTCTCTGCCTGCCTCTCTGCCTACTTGTGATCTCTTGTCTGTCAAATAAATAAATAAAATCTTAAAAGCCTATATATGGTTGGATTCCTAGATCCACTCTTCATAGTATAATGATTACACTCTCTGCCCAGTCTTCCACCCAAACACAGATACATACTAGAAAAACAAAACAAACAAACAAAAAAACCAAGGCATTTATATTTAGTGTTTGAATAAGAGGGTTTCCTTCAGAATAGTGGTTCTCAACCAGGTTCAGTTTGCCTCCCAAAGAACATTTCTGTTTGTCACAAACTGGGGATCTGGGAGGATGGTGATACTGATGTCTAGTGGGTAGAGGTCAGGGATGCTGCTAATATCCTACAATTCACAGGATGGTCTAAACAACGAAGAATTATCTGGTCTTATGCATCAATAAGGTAGAAATTGAGAAGCCTTGTTGTAGAATATCAGAAAAAGCTGAAGGTGAGATGGAATACGAAATCAGAAGAATTAAATTAGTATCTGCACACTGAACTGTGAGACCTATATCTTGAACTGTAAGAAACCCCTTGTCCCCTTTGCTCACCCAGCTCAACTCTTTGAAATGACATTTTGCTTTATACACTTTATACCCTCCAGGCAGGAGATCATGTACCCCCTAGGGGAAATGTCTTGGAGAAAAGACTTATGGATTTCAACAGTCGGGAGTCTCCTTCAGCTGACCACTCTAAGGTAAAGGCTATAGTTTCCAGTCAGAATTGTTATACCTTGTACTTAAATATGGACAGCAATGGATCTGTAGGTATTGAGGAAGACTCTGACCTAAAAGATACAGACCAAAACCGAGAAATGAAACAAAACAAAAAAGGAAAGACAAAGAAAACAGAAACTTGAAGGAAACAGAGGGCAATAAGGAAAAAAATGCTTAGTATCATCACAGATGTAAGTTTGGCTATTGAGTCTATGAAGTAGGATCAAGATGCTATAAGAAAGGAATAATCAGAGATCACAAAGGAACTAGACAGTCGTATATAATAAGAAGGAAATTTCTCAGAAAGATTGAAGACCGTGAGTTGTTGCTTTCTGTTATTTGTTTTGTTTTATTTTTGGTTGTTGTTGTTTTTTGGTAATGCCACAAATATTCACCAAGGCTTGCTCTTATGGATTGGCAGCTGTTGGTTTTCTTATTATTTCCTATATAAATATTATTTATATTATGCTTATTTGCATCTCATTTTATCCTACAAAGAATTTCATGCAAATAAGTCGCAGAAACACTTTGTACAAATAATACTTATATAATATAGATGGGCAGGACAGAGGGAAAATCAGTATAAAAATACTTTAATCATAAGCCAACAGAAAGGTTATAGTTTAACTTCAAATTTACTATAGGCTTTCATTTCTTTAGTATATTTGTTTAAAAAATGAATGAAAGGGTGGTGATATAAATCATCCTTGTTTGTGAAAACACATTGACATGAAATTTCCCTTCTCTCTCTTCTCATTATACTTACTTAGAAAAATATTGGAAACCCCAATCTCCACAGCTTTTTGATTGGCACAGGGCTGAGTAACATAAACTTCTACAGGGTATTGAATATGAGCTTTGCTTTATACCAATTCCACTCATTCAACTCATCAGGACAATTCCAACGCATGGCAACTACCTCCTTACTAAGACATTTTCTTCAAGCTAGTGTTAGACACAATTCTGACAAAGCTCTCATACAGAGTTTATAATAGACCCATACCTCCATTTGTCTGATTCTTTTATTAGATGAGGGCCATCTACTACTAACCTTAGGCATTCTCAAGGAGACAGTAAGTTTGAAGCAGACTGTGCTGTGAAGGACTGCTTTCATTAATAATGAACCTGAGCTTTGTACTTCAATAATACTTTTCATCTGAGAGTCTTGAAATGCTTTGCAATTTAAATGAATTAAGCCCTATAACACCCTCTGAGCTAGAGAAAACTTGTTTTTGAAATAGAAAATCCAAGATATAGAGTCAGTTTTAAGTTTAAAAATTGAAGTAAAAAATCACCTTTTCTCACCTTTCCCTGATTTTCTGTAGTGTCCCACCTCACTCTGCATTCCTCCTCTCTTCTCCCTTGCTCTCATTTCTGCTTTCTCTGTTGTCTTTTTTTTTTCTTACTTCACCAACATTCTCATCTTCTCGGATTCCCACCCAAACATGATGGAAGTCTCTTTGTATGAATCTGAACAAATCAATGTGAGGTTGGAATTAAGGAGAGAAGCTGCTTTTCCCATACAACTTTTTTACTCCATTTCAGAAGGTGACTACATTATCCTTTCCTTCAGAGAGCCTCCATTCTCTGCCAAAAGTCCCATTTACCAGAGGAGAAAGCAGTGCCCTATAATGAGTTCTGGCTTCTCCTTTCTCCCCACTGTCTCCTGTCTGGATATGAAGCTCAGGTGGTGGCCCTTCCATTCTCAGTGATGGGAGGGAAAAGGTTATTTGGGGATAACCAAATCTCATTCCAAACCCTTCCAGTCACCCTGTTCTGGTTGTTAAGTCTTGGCAAAGCACTCAATGACTAAATAATAGTAACTGGGGATCAGATGCCATTGCTTTTGGGAAAAGGATCTCCTCCCACTTTAGTCTGAGCAGAAAGAATTCTCTCTTTAGATCAGGGACAGGCAAATTATAATGGGTCAAATCTGGCTGAGGTGGTGTGATGATTAATTTTATGTGTCAACTTGGAGGATGTTTTTGGGTGAGATTTGCATTTAAATTGGTAGATTGAGTAAAGCAGATTGCCCTCCTTAATGTGAGAGAACAAAAGTTAAGAGGGAGATTCTGTAACATATGGCCTTTATGGACTTGAACTGCACATTTTCCTAGGGTCTCTAGCCTGTCAACTTTTGGATTTGGACTGGAGTATTGAACCCAGCATTTTCTGGACCTTCAGCCTGTCCACCCTTCCTGAACCTTCAGCATGTCCATCTACCATATAAACTTAGGACTTGCCAGACTCCGTTACTGCATGAGCTTATACTTTAAAATAAAGTGGTTCTGTTTCTCTGGAGAACCCTGAAACTAATAAAGACCTGTTTTGCAAATAGAATTTTATTGGAATACAGTCACCTCTATTCATTTATGTATGATCTATGGCTAATTTCTCACTATGATGGATGGCAGAGTTGAGTAGTGGCAATAGAGACATCAAATGATCCACGAAACTGAAAATATTTGCTATTTGGCCCTTTTAAGAAAAGGTTGACCAACCCTGCTATAGGTGATTCCCTTCCTCTCCCCACTACAAAAATATTGGATGACCGGAAGCCTTCCTGGCTATCCTGGTCTGCTAGCTTTCCCTTATTCATTTTGTCTCCAAACTCTGGGCATGTCTTCCTCTATTTGAGCATTTAGGATTTGACAGTAAGCTCCTTGGGGTGAAGGGCTTACAGTCTTATTTTTGTTTCAAATTGTATCCATCAATGGAATATAATAAATATCTTTTGAGGGAACAAATGGCTGAGATAATAGCAGCTGACATTTGTTAACTGAGCTCCTACAATATGCCTATCTTTATATTAAGCTATTTACATACATTATCTCATTGAATTCAGACAACAGCTCCATAATTATTCCCATTTCACACATGTAGAAACTGAGACTGAGGGAGGGCTGTGACCTACCCATGGTTACATAGCCAGTACAATGCAGATAATCTACTCCCAAACCAAGACTCTCATCTACTAAACTCTTCCTCCCTACAATGAATATAGCTGCTACTGAGAAGCTCTGGGTCCATCTTACACTGGCTTCTGTGATATCCAATACTGTAACAAAATCAGAATAAAATACACGTTAGAATTGATGGTGCCTGATTAGTTCCATTAATATATGTTCTTTGGGGAAGCCAATCTATTAGCTTTCATCTTCACAAAAAAAGAAAAATACTATAGCAAAAACATTTTTTAAAGTAAATCAAAATCTGCTTTGATGCCGTTGCTAGGATCCTCTTTTTATTATGCAGTGTAGTGCCTGTGCCCTGTGCTCTGAAGATGCCCATGTCGCTCAGGCACAGCTGATGATCACAGGTACCTCATGAATGGAAAAGACCCCGCAACAATACAAATTATCTCAAGCCTCATTTCTTTTCTTTCTGCTTTATGATGCCTAGGTTCTGCAAACAACGCACACAAAGAATTATTTACTTTTTGGTTCAGGTAGTTTCAAGTTACATTCATTTCATTTCAGCACATCAGAAAAATCTTATCACTGGAGTCATCAGACATGAAAAAAGGCCTTTACTGTACCGTGTGGGCCTGCTGATGGTACTGAAATTTCTGGGAAATGCTCTTACAGTAATAAGGAATTACCAGATCACATCAAAGCACTTAGACTGACACATGTAAGGGTTACAAAACAGGATAGTGGCCCTTTGTTTGCCCCTGTTACTGTGGTAGGGGTGGGAGGAAGACAAGCATTGGGTAGACAACTACGGGAATGAAGGGAACCTTCTTGGAGCCTGTGGAATGCTGTCTCTAATGCTAATATCCATCCATTTTTAGGGCTGGCTATTAAAAAACCAGTAACAACAAAAGGGTGACTACCAAGACCTGTGGCAGAAATGCCAGCAATCACTATGTTCTAACAGTGTTCTAGGAAGTCCCTATGACAGTCTCTTTACACATACTATCTATAACCCAAGAGGAAGGAAATCTCTAATTCAAGGAAATTCCATCATCCATTACACAAATGAATAGTTGAGATTCAATGATAGAATTTTTCCAAGACCATACAAATAATAAATGTAGGAAATGGGATATTAACTCAGTTTTGTCTGTTTCCTAAGCTTGTACTTATTTCACTATTCACAGTACTCCAGAAAGGACAGAATTGCCAAGTTCTGTTTCCTGGAAACAGAAGACGCTGTAGGACTGACAAATGAATACGTTTGGTGCTTCATGGTTATCTCTTTCCAAAACCTTTGCTTAAAGGTTTTGAAGGAATAAAAATCTGTCTAGCCAACTGGATGCCCCCAAATATCCCTAAAATAAAGTGTTATTATAATGCCAGATTCAAGGACTTGTCTTCTAACTTTTTCTTCTGGTGACACTTTACAGCTCATACAAGGGGAAATTGTTTTCTGCCTGGGCTGTCTAAAGAAAGGACCAAAGGTATCCAATTTAGAGCTATAATTATGAATAGCTACAGGGTAAACATTAAAAAAATTATAGTCAGAAAAATTCATAATCCCAGTTTCTTTACTTACTAAATACTTCTGGCAACTCTAAATTTTCTGAGCCTCCATATTATAAAATGAAAAAGAAAATCATAATACTGGCTCACAAGATAGCTAATAAGTGAGATGTGATAGTATAACTTGATAGCTATAAAGTACAATACAAATGTTAGTTACTGGTATTTTAATTTCAGTACCACTTTTATTGTATTAATATAATATTTGTCTTATAGCTAGGAGACAGCAGAAAGTAGGAATTGGCAGAGAAAACTCTGCTGTAGAAGAATATAAGATTCTAACTCATTTCACTTAAAACTTAAATAATACACTTAATTTGTTTTTCTATAAAACAGACTGAAGTTTCAAATTTAACATTTCACCAGGAAAATATCACTAACTTCCTGGGTCTGAAACAGTGCCATGAATGCTCAGCATTGCAATGGTCCCTTGAAAAAAAGTATATTATTTAGGGAATGCTCTTTAAGAGAGAAGGGTTTTATTAGTGTTTCTATACCTGAGTTTCTTTTTCCTTTCAAAGAGATACATATTGTTTAAAGGATGTTCCAAGAAAATACCTCCAGTATAAATAGAATTTTATATTTTTTTTAACACCCTTTCTAAAAAAAGTTTTCTCTCATGGAAAGCTTTAAAAAGATAATCTTTTTAAGTTAAAAAAAAAAGATATTCCCTGAGAAAGCAAAACTTTCTTAAGGAAATGCTTTAGTTTATGATGGAAAATTTGCTTTTCTAGTTAAGATATGCAGGGAAATAAAGGGCACATTCATTTGAGTCTGGACATGGTTTTTAATATCTGGGGTCTTTGTGACAGATAAAATACACTCTTAGGTTGGCCTTGATCTACTAATTCCTAGATCCAGAGTATCTGAGAATTTTAGCTTATTGTTTAGAGGCCCCACTGTTCTCTTTCATCTGATATTTAAAGTCCCTCTACAGTATGGGACCAGTTGTTGCCTAGTCCATGCTTGAGCTCATCTACAGACAGGGCATTGGGCCAGACATGTATTCTTTGATTCATACCAGAATCATTATTTGTCATGTACCTAACATTAACAGAAGACTGTAAGGATTACATATTAAAAAGAAGATAAAGTCTTTGAACAGAGTCAGTTTGCTTCGTCTGTAAATAATTAAAAACCACTCGGTCAAAAACTTCCTTTAACTTCATGAATTTCGAAGTTCACGTGAATGTGTGATCCTATTACTCCCTTCCTTAAAAAAAAAAAAAAGATTTTATTATTTGACAGAGAGAGATCACAAGTAGGCAGAGAGGCAGGCAGAGAGAGAGAGGGGATAGCAGGCTCCCTGCTGAGCAGAGAGCCCGATGTGGGCCTCAATCCCAGGACCCTGGGATCGTGACCCAAGCTGAAGGCAGAGGCTTTAACCCACTGAGTCACCCAGGAGCCCCTTGCCCCCCTTCTAATTCAGTATGCACTCACATTTAGGCTGAACAGTTTGATTCTACCTGATTAAACCCTTGCTTTAAGCTCTTCCATGAGGGATGAATGGAGTAAAGAAAATGTGATGTATTTCGCTTAACATAATAGCCTCTAGTTCCATCCACGTCATTGTAAATGGCAAGATGCCATTTCTTTTGATGGCTGCATATTTCCATTGTGTGTGTGTATGTGTATATATATATATATATATATATATATATATATATACCACATCTTTATCCATTCATCTGTTGATGGACATCTGGACTCTTTCCATAGTTTGGCTATTGTGGACATTGCTGCTATAAACATTCGGGTGCACGTGGCCCTTCAGAACACTACATTTGTATCTTTAGGGTAAATACCCAGTAGTGCAATTGCTGGGTCATAGAGTAACTCTATTTTCAACTTTTTGAGGAACCTCCATGCTGTTTTCCAGAGTGGCTGCACCAGCTTGCATTCCCACCAACAGTGTAGGAGGGTTCCCCTTTCTCCACATCCTCTCCAACATCTGTCATTTCCTGACTTGTCAATTTTA